>ONZK01000011.1:27361-38898 GCA_900322385.1 Pharnaceum exiguum | reverse complement strand
TTTATATATTTCGATATAATTCTTTAATATTTATATTCAACCAAAAACAACCTACAAAATGCTTTTAATATTTTACAACCACAATTAGACCAGGAAATCGGGTGGGTCGGTCGGATTTCAGGTTCGACAGTTTTTTTTGGGTTAGATATTTTCGTGTCGGCTTTGCACATTTTGTTTTGTTCGATAATTTTTTTTAAAAAATATTTTATCATAACTTAATAATTATTTTCACTTTTTTAAAAAGAAATTATTATTTTATTATATTTGTTATAAATCGAAATTATAAAATTTAAATTTATGAATATTAAATTTCGAGCTCGGGTTGAGTTTTTTGTTTTTAAAACCTAGATTTTTCGGGTCATGTAAATTTATGCGGGGCTTACCACAATCCTCCCTTTCTGATCTTTCCCTCCTCCCTCTGTTCTTGTAATCCAATCTCTTCCCTTTCCTCTCCCGACCCGACCGAAACTACTCGTTTGTCTAGACCCGACGAAATTTACCCGACCTCAAACAAACATATAAACCCACCTGAAACACTGGGTTTCAAACAAAAAAATCTCGACCCGAACACAAAAGTGATTGTACTCGAAAAAACCCGGTAAAATCTGGGTTTGACCCGATCCGTACGAAACGACACAATTGTCTAATAAATTATTCATAAATGTACATTTTAAATTTCAATTGATAAAAAAAATAAAATCATAATTAATTTTTTTTTAAAAAGTGAAGATAAAGATTAAATTTAATAAATATTAAAATAATAATATTTTATCAAACAAAACAAACTGTGCAAACCCAAACCCAACCCCTTACAACCCAAAAACCTCAAACCCCAAATGACCAAAACCGAAAAAGAACTGAATCCAAAAAAAAAAAACTTGACCGACCCACCCGATTTACAGGTCTAATTGTGATTGTAAAATATTAAAAGTAGTTTGTAGTTTTTTTAATTAATTGAATATAAAGAATTATATCAAAAAATATAAAACTTTAACGGAATAGTTAACTCCGTTATTTTTCCGGCTATTTTGTCAAGTAGGGATTATTCACGGCTACTAGCATTCAAGTAGGGATTATCCCCGGCTATTTCCCAAATAGGGATTATTCTGGATTAATCGCCCCAAGTAGGGATTATTCTAGGCAATTTTGCCTTTTTACTGGCAATTTCAGATATTCTCTCCTTTTTAATCTTTTTTTAAAGTAATGTTTAATGGATTTTAAATTTTGTTAGGAGAGGCACTTAAAGGGACGGTGAAAATTGAGCTTCTCACTTTAACGATTAAAGGTGTGAATTCAGCTACTTGATTGACTATTACTTTTTTCTTTACCAATTATGGATTTGATCGACTAAATTTGCAAGTTTCCCGTTATAGTGGGTGTAGACTGTAGATGTATATTTACTCTTTCCAACTATCTTTTTTTTTGGACATTTTTTAGTGGTGTTGAAAACTATTGTGGATATTTAGTTGGTAAACATATGCAGCTCTTCCTGTAGCCCTTCTTTGCTTCATTGGTCCTCAATCGGGCTAGCATTGAACACTTTGGGTGTACCCTGTCAACACCCCAGTAATGTGTGGGGGTTACGGCTTATACCCAACCAAAATCTATAATACTATAGTTCTAGACTCCTTCTAGCATTGCTCCAAAAACAGGTAGTCATTCCGCATTCAGGTTTCATGGCAACATTAGCAAAGTCTATTAGTGGCAACAGATGGATTTGACCATCCAACCCAACCAACTAACACTTCCCCTCGAGCACGAATAAATGAAAGAAATTAAACTTCTTTGTTCATGGCCAAATTGGCATGCCATCAGTTACCTTCATTAGTTCATTTTTTGGGACTTTTTTTGTTGATTTTTTAACTAATTAAGTATTTTCAATTTCGTTCATTATGGCTCAAGCTTCTTAAATATCAACAAATTAAACCCCAACTGTGACTGTTAACCTTATAAGTCCCACTTGCACCGTGGCATTACATCTCAAGTAGCAACTCCCAGTGACTGAATATGATATGCAAGTAGGGTCTGTAATTTAGTTTGGCTTATTGCTTGGAACGAATCACTGAATCAGTGTATATATATACTCATTTGTGTAAAACTTTTGAAGAGATTGACTCTACAATATTATTTTCCTACTTATTTGGTTCATTGTCATCTACAACCGAGATTTGTTTTTGGTTTCTGTTCAATTGAATAAAAAGAAATGACATTACAAGGTCCTTAGCTAAGATGCCATATTGCCATGCAAACGGTATGCGCTTATTTAGGACGATGACAATACATTTAGTCTGAAAGGTCAACTATAACGATTGATGACCCTGTATCGTTTGTGAAGCCATGTATCATGTTGCATCTTTTGTCAGAAGACACCAATCGGGCAATTGGCCTTGCGTCCACCGCGCTAAGAGAAGAACAGACGTACAATAGCAAGGTAACATGTACTTAGATTGGTTACAACTTACAAGTGCTCAATATTAGTCTTTGAGTGTAATTTTTTTTCTTGCGTGATTATGGTTGTTTTATTTGAATAAAGTTTTGAAACTATGAGCTTGTTTGGATAGCAAAGAGATGCCATGAGAAGTGTCAATTCATTGGAATTGCAATTTTTCTTGTTGTTTGGTTGACATTAGAGCATGGGAACTTAATTCCCACAAAAATGGAGGAAGTAAGTTACCTACCTCCCCCAAGGTAACCTACACTTTCTATGTCAATTCCCATGTTTTTCTACTTCCTATATGTAACCAAACAAGTTCAACCAATTCCCATGAAGATGTAATTCGCATGAAGTGTTAATTTACATGGGAATTAATTTCCCATGTCTAACCGTTCAAAAAATTCTTGTCAAAGAGATTATAGTAATTTTAGAGTGCTAGAGTGACTCACCGGTTATCTCTCTAAAACTAACAAAGAGATTATAGTAATTTTAGAGAGATGTAGGCACATAAATTTAGTGGGTCGTTGACCCGGAGGGTCACCCAAACTTTTTCCATTGTAGTCAATTACAAGCAAATGGCCTACTGCATAAAAAAAAAGTGTCAATCTCAAACCTTAAGGATAAATTGAGACGAATATAGAGGTGGTGCTGCCTTTATCCCTATGACATCGACCATTTTTTTCTATTCTAATGTCCAAGCAAGGTCACCAAGTAATAGTTAATTTTGTTTTCGTATATAGTGAACACAACATGCATGTGAATATTCTTTATTCCTCCCGAATTGATAGTGACAAATTTTATGAAAAACAGATAAAAATATTTCTGTACGGATCGATATCTCCAACAACTGTGCTAACTGCTAAGTCTTCAACATTACGAGTATTAAGAGATATAGCATCCTCGTCAGCTACTGCTATACTGGCCGGCTATCGAGTATCAACTATCAAGTATCAACTACTTCCTTCACCGTGTATAAAATAATGCAACCGGCCACTAGACATGCTAATGTAAGCTTATTGTAATATTGTTTTGGCAAAATTGATGGGAATAATCCCTACTTGGGTCGATTATTCCAAAATAATCCCTACTTTAAAAATGGCTGGGAATAATTCCTAATTGGACACTTGTAGCCCGAAACGATCTAATTAAGTTTTTACAACAAGTTTTTTGATAAATTAAACCTTACTTAAGCATCAATTTTAATTTTGACTATAAAATACATTAATTCTAATTCTAATGAATATATGCATAGCCAAAGTTTTTATTTTACATTTTGACATAATTTAAAATGCCATGGGATCATTTTGAGGTACAAGGTTTCAAGTAGGGATTATTCCTAACAATTTTTAAAATACGGATTATTTTGGGATAATCGACCCAAATAGGGATTATTCCCATCAATTTTGCCTATTGTTTTCAGCATGCGTTTTTTCAGTTTACAAGTCAGTGTTACTATACTGCGAATGCACTACAGCAAAACTACAAGCAAACAACCAAAGACCAAATCACCAAAAACAGCAAATCAAGAAATCAACTGATGTCGACGCTGAGCGTTGGAACAAAAGAATACTGACGTAGAATCTGAAATCTTATCGATCGAGAGGAGTCACTCGTCCGTCGTGGAACAGATGCATCACGAATTGAATTAATTTATTAAGCTTAGCTTTTCAATATTTCAGATCTTCTAAAATTCAGCAGTGCATAGACTTCAGGGATTGTATGTAATTTTTGATCTCTTATCTCTACCATGAAAACTCCTACAACTCTTCTTCTTTTCAACATTTTCAAAAAAAAAAAGTTTACCATATTCAAGTTTTTTGTGACTTCCATTTTTTTCTTAACGAATTCTTTACTACAAAGATTCTAAAAAACTTTGTGCAAAGAGGTTCACAATTGCAAACATTTCAATGAAACGAAAGGAGTAACGCAAAAACGATACGGAGTAAATACAACACTATCTAAACCATTGTGCTTACATATGTTTCTATTCTTATTTTGAATCCAGTATTGAATTTAAATCTCGGAAGTATATTATTACAAACAACAACAACAATAACAACAACAACCTAGTGTAAATCCTCAATAAATGGGTTACTCGGGGTTAGGATGTACGCAATCTTACCCATGTTTAGGAAAACAGAGAGGTTGTTTCTGAGATTGACCAATTGTTGCGTTGAAGTAATATTGACTTCCAACAAATTCACCAACAATAAGAAGTATTGGACGATTTTTATAGTCATTTTTGCTATGGTAAGTATATTATTACCAAGGGGCAATTAAAATGATGCAAATGACATCAGAAAATACTTCTTAGTGCTTTCTTACCTTGCAATTTTCAACTACACACATAATCACAACTAGGCGGTTAGTCATGCTTTAGCTTAGCTAGCTAGCTAGTAATTATACCAAATGGAGAAGAGAGAGATATACTAATGCTTAATTAGGAGTAGTTCACCAACAACCTTGAGGTTATAGATCGATTCTTATATACCCTCTGATCAACACAGCTTCCTAAAATAAAATACTTTTTAAAAATTTAATTGTTTAATTAACTTGTGAACATTGAGTAAATAATGAGCTAGTCTTCTGTCTTTGGTTGCTTTCCAGATAGCAATGCATCATTTCATTTCCTTACTCTTATTTTGACTGATTGAAACCGCAATATCAACATGGAGTAACTTATTTGTTCAACAAAGGTCACGCTACATCTTGGTAGGTAGGCTGTTGACAACAATGTATCCTTGCTTTAATTTGCGTATGATTCAATTAGAAAAAGCTTGAGTAATCCTCCGGATGAACGACCCAAAAAAATTTGTGTTTATCTCTTTCTATAAATAAATAGGGGTAATTTGTTAGGTTTAGAGAGATAAGTGTACTTTGTACTACCGGGTTAATAACCCGGTGGGTCAATCTAGCAATCTCCGATTCAATTTATCGAATTAAATCTTAATTATTTTTTTTATGGAGATACCCCCTTCTCAAAACAATAAAATTTTATAAATCAATTAATTAATATGGAGTGAACACCCCAATATCAGTTCTTTTTTACTCTCTTTTTGTGTGTGGAGAGAGCACGTACTATACTGATTTTTAAAGACTTCACTGCGTAAGTGCGTAGGGATTCGTCCCCTCGTGTTCGCAAAAGAAGAAGAAGACATAGCTTGCCTACGAATACATCATCGATTAGTACTTTGGTACGTAGTTGTTGCTTAGTGCTTACATTATATAGTTACATATATGTATGAATTTAGTCCTCTATTTATTTTGATATTTCGTAATTATATATAATAATACATAAACGGAGGACAACTACGTTATTCTAAATGGAGACGGAGGGGGTACGATATATCATGATGATCTTTTCGCAAAGAAGCTTGTGATCAATTGCTTGAAAGTGTATTCATCGGTGGGAAGGACAATTTTCTCCTGGCAGTCGAACCCAAACTCATCGGCAGCTTTCTCGAGCAACTCTTGAAAAATTGGATTCTTCAAGTAGAAAGTAGGACAAACAAACCTTGTCATTTGACTGCCAACATACACCACGAAATGGCCCTTTGGCGCCCGCACTTGTCTACTTTCTGACTCAATTCTCTTTGGCATATTTTCCACCAGATAAAAAGATCATGTACTATATTATGTACGATATATAAGTGGATATACTAATAGTCTAATACTACAAAGAAGCAAGTGTAACCAGGCCAATAATTGGAGAATGTGAGAGGCAATTGAGTCACTAGCTATAGGATTTTATATATAGGAGAAGATCGAATGAAGATGATATAGGATGAGGAATTGAGGATCAGCTAGGTATAACACGAGAGATGAGTGTGGCATGGCAGGAAATGGCCGTAACGTGGAGAGGCTTAAGGCCATGCAAAACACTCATGATCATCAGCCTGGAAAGAGAGAGAGTGGATTGCATATATCAGATCGATCTCATCATATTGATTGGCAGAAAGCACATGATTGTGGTCAGAGAGACGCTTCCATACTCGTGAAATAAATCGAACAGGACAATGTTGGGTATGCTACTGTACGATATATGTGCTTGCATTGCTCGCTTAAATACTCCTAGCTATATCAACATGCAGTTCACCAAATTGGCTTCTAGTTATTCATGATCTTTAACCACTAGAATTCAGTGAACGGCGATGATGAGATAGATGGTCTTGTTTGTAAATAGGATGGGGACCTGACTAGCTCTGGCTCGATCTGCAACTCATGCAAAGTCACTTTCTTTTTCGAGTTAGTTCACACTGCAATCTCAAGTTCCCCATTCCGTATACCCATTCTATAGCTTAGCCAAAGCCTATGCAATCCCTTAGACTATAGGAATCATGTCTAAAGTTATGTATGCAACTGGCCGAAGATGATATGCTTGGGATCAACTATCAAGCTAAGTGAGCATCACTACTTAATTAGTGTACGTCATCACTTACACCACTTTTGGGAAGGAGGATCATCCTCTCCTGCGGCCAGTTGATCTTATAAATCATCAAAGAAAGAAAGAAAAAACAAGAGAAAAGGGAGGTTCAATTCAAGCTTCGAAGTCACCTATAGTGAGATTACTCGAGATTACGCAACCTTAGCTAAAAAAACAAAAAACCAATGAGGTTCACGATTGGCCAAGACCTCTAACATCGAATGTTTTTTTAAAGTACAAGACAAAGAGTTAGGTTGTGTTTTGTTCATATGCTCGATTAAATTTCAGTTTTTTCACTTTAGTTCAGTTGTTTTCAATTCGATCGGTTTATATTTTTTTAATATAACTAATTGTCTTTGTTGAAATATGATTCAAAATTAATATTTTATTTATTATGCAAATTATAGTTAATAGTGAGTTAATGACTTGTGAATGTACGTGAGTTGAGGGAAGAGTGGTTAGTGAGAAACATCTCATGTTAGCTTAGTGGGCCAGTTTTTGGGAGGTTTGGTAGTGCTCTAGTGCCTATATATTAGGCTTGTTATTCTTATACTGTTTGTGTAATTAATAACGTTAGTTCATTTTGTATCCAAGAAATCTTTTCTTTCTCCTTTGTTCTCCTACCAATCCCCAACAAATTGGTATCAAGAGTCAGTTCATCCTAGGTTTAAAAATAGGGTGAAGGAAACACAAAAGAGTTTGGGAAAATACACTTTGCATGTAACAAAATTTTCATATGGGGATTGAGAGTATGAAGAAAAAGAAGAAAAAAGAGGTTGAGTGTTCAAAAAATTTCAACCCCTTAGTGTTAAGCATTTCCATAGATCAAAGATGATTTCAAGAGAGGAGATTATTAAAAAAAAGGAAAAAGGAGTGCAATTAGAGACTTTTGGTGAGAAGTGCACCACAGAGCAATGGAAAGATGTGCTTCAAAATGAATATGTGGGTTGGTGATTATGTGTATCAACATAGTGTTAGTGATGAGAAGTGCATCACAATTCACATGTGAAGAGAAGGGTTTTCACTAATTATGGCGAAAGATGTCCCATGAAGATTGAAGTTGAAGAATAAGAATTTTTGAAGCAAAGCGCTGTGTTGAAATATGCTTTAAAATTATTATTTTATTTATTATGTAAATTATAATTAGTTAAGTGTGAGTTAGTGGCTTGTGAATTTCTGGCTATGTACGTGAGTTGAGGGGAGAGTGGTTCTCATAAAGATACTAAGTGGGTCATTCTGGAAATAGTCTCCCGATTTTTCAGGATAAGACTGAGTACATCATGCTCTCTCAGTATCCCATATGAGATAAGATTTGACTGAGTTGTTGTTATTGTTGTTTTACGTAACACAAAAAATTGTGTGAACCCGTTTCATATACGAAACATGTTACTAATGACCCATCGCCTACAATAATGACCCATCAACTACATAAAAATGACCCATCGGCTCCACAATAATGACTTTTCTTATCCAGTCTCATGTATGAAAGGTTCACCCAAATTTAACTTACCTACGTAAATTGAATTGATATAGATAGGTGATGATGAATTGAGCCGAGCCCGAATTTGGGTAGAATTATTCGGTAGTCTTAGCTTGACTTACAAGAATATCAGCTCTCTCGTTTCACCCCCAAAGGCTCAAATACATCCTTTCAGCAAATTCACCCTTCTTCTGATGGGCCTTCTGATCTTGGCCCAACACCATCATCATCCAAAAAAACATTTGTCTTCTCTTCACTTCCACTCATCACTGCACGTCTGCACAACAGTCACATTTGTCTGAGGAAGAAGAGACCAAAGAGGTGAGAGAGAGGACTCCACCCACACCTCCTCCCTGAGTCCCTGATCATGCCACTTTCACCACCTCTTTTCACAACAACACTCTTACCAAACCCAACAACCATAATTACAATCATGACCCTCCTCTCCTTCTCCCTTCTCTTCTTATCAGGCCTTCTCACCTTTCCCACTTTCACAACCTCAACAACACTCACACCCACACCCCAACTCCACTCTCTCTACAACACAAACCCAAACCCATTTACCAAACCCGACCCTTTTACTGACCTTCTATCAGCCTACCAAAAATGGGACACCCAAGTGGGCTGCAAGAGTTACAAACCCAAGTTCCAAAACCAGTCTTCAAAAGGGTCTCTGTCTCCCCAGGAGGTGACACGTGGATGTGGTGAAATGAAGCATGTGAGTGTGTTGGTTAAAGGGTGGACGTGGATCCCTGATAATTTGGATAATTTGTATAGTTGTCAGTGTGGGATGACTTGTCTTTGGACTAAATCTGAGGTTCTTGCTGATCTTCCTGATGCTGTTTTTTATGAGACTACTACACCTCCTTTGACTGTATGTATATGATGGACTCCATTCTCTCTCCTTTTTGTTTTGTTTTAGCTGCATTTGTGTTCAAGTTTCTATCTTTTTGTTTGTTGGATTGTATTTTTTGTGTTAAAGTTTCTATCTTTTAGTTTGTTGGATTAAAATTTGTGTTAAAGTTTGTCTCTTTAGAATGTTGGATCATAATGTTACTACTTTTGGGATTGTGGATATGTATGGGATTGCTGGGTTTGAATTTGTTTGGACTGATCATAATTTGATTAAAATGTGCAATGGATGTATAGTTGTTTAGTTAGAGTTTAAGGGAAATGCTGCACCAGTATATATGTTTTAGTCAATATTTACAGTTTTGCATTATGTTGATCTTGTAAGAAGTTGTGATTTTGACAAGCAAAGTTGCAAACCTTAAGCTCTTAGGTTGTGCTGGAGAATGGTTCTGTGAATTGGGACTATAATTTAGTAATTTTGCTCCTTAGGCAGTTACATCTGTACCGTGAAGGTTGTTGTTGTTGTAGTTGGTGGTGGTAGTAGTGTTTATATGAGGTATGAGGATATGAGATGAGATACGAGCACAATTGGTGGTGAATACCTGTGATGCGGTTCTACTGTGCTTGATGATTTAGGTGATTATGGCTGGATGTCATTTGGTTATGGTTATATTAGCTGCAAGCAGAACGTAGGCGCTTTCAGTCTTCATCCGTAAAATGACGGTTACGGTTAAAACTGTGAATTCAAAGAACTTTATGAACGAAATCTGCTGACGGAAAAAGAAAAAACGAGCCTCGGCATCCTGCCTTGAAAGATTAACCATTTCATGTACACCCTTTGTTCTTTAGTCCATAAGTCTGGAGAATGCTGCCAGTGTATCTTTTGATTTGAAGTTATGGTACTTAAGAATCTATTGGACAATGAGATTTGCGGTGTTTTTGCCAAAATAGTGGTGAGGTTTAGCGTGTTTGTTATTTGGCTGTCCAAATTCCAAAACATTACCTTACCCGTGTGCCTTGTAAACTAAGTTCATATGTTTTTGGTTTATTTATCAGTCAGGCGGATGTTAAAAGTTGGATTATAGCTGCTACTGGGTTGAACCATAATTCACTGTTTTCTTTCTACCTATAGTGATTTAATTGAGAAAATTTCCTCCTTTTCTTCTGCATCTAGCAAGTAGTAGCTAATTATGGACCATATAACAGAGCTGAAGAGACATAACCTTCCGCCGTGGTCCATAAATTGATTGCCTGTAGCCTCAGAGGACGGAAGAGCGTGGTAGATTGACTATGTTAGACAGTATATATACTGAGGAAGTGAAGAAAATTTACTGTTATCAGGGACTGGATCCCGATCCTTCCAACAGTGCTGTGGGGTGGAAGTGGTGGATTCCAAATTCTTTTACGGGTGGTGACCGAAGATTCGAAATCTCCTATGCTTTCTCTTTTATTTTCTAGTTCCACCCCATATGCATATTAAATTTCATTCAGCTGGAAAGTTTTGGGGTTCTTTCATGGCCTTATCTTCTTGTAGTTAAAATTTGGGTTGTGTGTCGGCAGAGACGCTTAGGCGACCCGCTACGTGTCTACATGGATCTTGAGGCTGGTAGGCGACGATCTGGCCGTGAGGAAATTTATGTTAGTTACCATGCCGAAGATGATGTTCAGGCTACTTATGCTGGAGCACTTTTCCACAATAACCGGAATTATCATGTCTCATCTTGGAAAGATAATGTAAGCTTTACTCTCGTATCTCCCTGCTTCTTATTATTAGTCATAACTCAACTATATGCTATTTTCTAAATACAATTGCCACGGATTGTTTGTTTGTAGGATGTTCTTGTATATTGGTCATCATCTCGATGCTTACCTGAGAGAAACAATCTTGCGCAGAAACTTCTCAGTTTATTACCTCACCATTCATTTGGGAAGTGCTTAAACAACGTTGGTGGTCTGGATAAGGTGTTATCTATGTATCCAGAATGTGCTAAAGATACCAAAGCAGCCCCGAAATGGTGGGATCATTTACATTGTGCTATGTCTCACTACAAGTTTGTGCTTGCTATAGAGAATTCGAAAACTGAGAGTTATGTCACGGAAAAACTGTTCTATGCTTTGGATACTGGAGCAGTTCCCATCTATTTTGGGGCACCAAATGTGTGGGATTTTGTGCCTCCAAATTCAATAATAGATGGAAGTATGTTCAGCTCATTGGAAGAGCTAGCATCTTATGTTAAGTCCCTTGCCGATGACCCTGTTGCGTATGCTGAGTATCATGCTTGGAGAAGATGTGGTGTGCTCGGTGATTATGGGAAAGCTCGTGCTGTGAGCCTTGATACGTTGCCTTG
>ONZK01000011.1:14381-26916 GCA_900322385.1 Pharnaceum exiguum | reverse complement strand
TTTTTTCCCCCCCCCCCCCCCCCCCAACCCTCGGCTTCTGCTCTTCTCCTCGAGTTTTCTGACTGACTGACGTAGCGGCGAGGAGAGAGATGCCACAATTTTTCCTCAACTTAGAGAAATACAGATTTGTTGTAAATGTGATTATATTAGTGGTGTAGAAGAAAAGAAAGGAATCGATACATATTGTAGAATTTGAGAACATTTGTTATTACAGTTAGAAATTAGAATCCATATCTTATCTATTTTCCTTCATGCAGCAGGTTTTCTCTTCGGATTTCCAGCAATCACTGTCTTGGTCGAGTATCTAACAATGTAGAGTATGCTTGTTATCTTGACATTGGCAATGAGCTTGAAGTACACAACCTTTGGAACTTGGAAGTATGATGGTAATAATAAGAGAGTGAAATTCTCTAGCTGGATTCCTACTTTCACATTTGCAAGGATAAACCTTTTTTTGCTAATAATAAGAGAGTGAAGTATGATGGTAATAAATCTGGTGTATATCCACATATGACATATTCATAGCTAAAATGTTCATTTGCTGCAAACTTCTTTTTATAAACCGTTTTAAGATACTAATATGGGCATGTATCGGGATCAAAACTTGCTACATTAACAAGCTAAACTGCGACAAACTAAATTGCGAAAAACTGAATTGAATTGAATTTAATTTAAGTTGTAAAGAACCTGGCTAACATGCTTGTGAGTACCTTAGACAATGAGCCCTCATGCCTAAATGGGCCTGTAACTTGCTTGATACACATGGTCTAAAAACGAAGAACATTGTTATGTTAGACAAAAGGGAGCAAAACGGAAAACCATCTAACGATGACTTTGGGTTTATTATCATCATCAGTGTAGAAAAACATGAAAGTAGCAGCAATAAGCAGCTCTCACATTCACCGATTAATAAACCACCCAAAACTTTATAATCTTCCACCCTTTCATTTTCATCTCCCCTTACTTTCTTCATTTTCCAAATTCTCAACTTTCATAAACCCTCCCAAGACCCCTTTAACCACCACCCCCTCAACTCCACTCTCTCTCCACCACCGTCACAGAGCAACTATATCCACCATGACCGTCCAAGTCAAGGACAAAATCGACCTTAATGAAAAAGAAACGCTCATATTCAATCGTCTTAAGGATGTCCTTCTTCACTTCAAGCTCGACACTCAGCTCCGTGTTGCCGGTGGCTGGGTTCGCGATAAGGTCCTCTACTCCTCTATCTCTCCTCTCTTACTATGGCCCACTTTTTGCATTGTACAGGAAAAGATTGTGTCTTTAATGATTGTTGGAAGTTTACATGACATTCTGTTTCTGGGTTTTTGCTGCTTTTGATTATTGTATTGTTTCCAAAGTTCAATTGTTTAATTGGGTTTTTGTTTTTTGTGCAAAATATTGAGTCTTTAGTGATTGTTGGAACTTTACCTGACATTCTGTTTCTGGGTTTTTGTTGTTTTTTTATTATTGTATTGTTCCCAAAGTTCTGTTTATAATTGGGTTTTGCTTTATTTATGCAAAAGATTGTATCTTTAGTGATTGTTGGAACTTTACATGGCATTTTGTTTCTGGGTTTTTGCTGTTTTCAATTATTGTAAAGTTTCCAAAGTTCAAATTTTGAATTGGGTTTTGTTTTTTGTTTTTTTATGCAAAAGATTGAGTCTTTAGTGCTTAATTGAAAGTTTACTTGACTTTCTGTTTCTGGGTTTTGACTATGTTTGATTATTGTATAATTTCTCAAGTTCATTTCTGGAGTTGGGTTTTGCTTTATCTTATGTTAGTGGTATTTATTTACGAGAAGGAAAAGAAAATGAACATATTGTTTGTTCTGTTACTGTATTGTGTGCTGTAAACAGAAAAGAATGAATCTTTAGTGATTATTGGAACATAAAATATCATTTTGGTTCTGGGTTTTGGGTGTTCAAGGTTATTGTATTGTTTCTAAAGTGGGTTTTGCTTAAATTTATGTAAAAAGGTTTATTAGATGATTTTTTTCTTTTTTTGATGATGCAGCTGCTGGGAAAAGAATGTTATGACATTGACATTGCAATAGACGACATGTTAGGGAGAGAATTTTGTGAGAAAATCAATGAGTATTTGTCGATGAGCGGCGAAGATGTTAAGGGCATTGGTGTGATTCAATGGTAGGTGCTTACTTTGTAAACGAATTTATTTGACTTAATTTTCTTGTTACCACTGTTTGCTTGTCACTGTTGGAAACTTACTACTGTAGCTTGTGTAGTCTTTTAAATTTTTGGGAGAGGTTTTCATTGTAGCTGGCCGTTGCGAATGAAAAGCATTATAATGTATAAGTGTATGTTAGTGAGGTGATATCACTGGAATTCTGCCTGTGAGTGTTATGAAATTTTGTTTAATGTTGATTGCCGGTCTTAAGCCCGGGTAGAGTAGAGTTGCATGTTAGGCCTCTGACAGCTAGCGTGCGTCAAAAAGTCACATCTTATCTTTGCTAGCTGACCCCAAATCGATTCTAGGCTAAGGCTTTAGAGATGGAGAAGAAGTGAGTTGATGTAGCTTTCCTTTTACAGTAGGCTTTATATTTGTAAGTGTGCTTAAGGAATTCATTGTTATTGTTGCAGCAATCCTGATCAGTCAAAACACTTGGAAACTGCAAGGATGCGCCTTTTTGATCTGTGGATCGACTTTGTAAATTTGAGGTCTGAAGATTACTGTGAGAATAGCCGCATTCCTACCATGGTACATTCTTGTCTTCATGATGGATGAGTTCATGAGCCATACTGTTTCTTTTCCTTCTCTTTTTCGGGGTATTCTTTCATTGAAACCATATCTGTACATTCGTGTTACTCACTTTTCAATTTTGATTTGCAGAGATTTGGCACTGCAAGTGAGGATGCTTATAGGAGAGATTTGACAATAAACAGGTTAGTGATTGCTGTTTTCTGTTATTTTTTAGCACTTGAGTAGTACTATCTTTCTGGGAAAATATGCCATCAACATTGGCAGCCCTGTCATGGATGCTTTGTTCTGTGAATCTAGTGGAATTTAGTTTATGTCTTATTTCGTCATTTGTTTTTTATTTGCTTTAGGTTAGCCATTTGCTTGCTTTGGACCAATTCTGTAAATTCGTCAGAATTTTGCTTGGTTACCTCCACAACCCCAAACCTCTTGCTCCCTGGACCTCGTTGAATTGCATGTCGCATTGAAGACAGTTATGTGTTTTTTTCTAATATAATAGATGCAGCATTATCTCTCAGCTCAAGTATTGGAATACCGCTTCAGTGATGATGAACTTGGAACTATTTTTTCCACATCCTCTAATGTAGTGGTTCTTACATTGATGTTCTCTGGTGTTACAGCTTGTTCTACAATGTCAATACCAGCTCTATCGAAGATTTGACTGGTAGAGGTTAGTGTGGATGTACCCCATACTATTCTTGCATAAAATTTCTTTAAAGAGTGAAGACTGGGTTAGCAGGAGCAAGTCAACCTCAAAAATTTCTCTCCCGTGGTCAAATCTTTATTTTTGTACTTTCTGGTGACAGGCATTAGTGATCTGAAATCAGGAAAGATTGTCACTCCTTTGCCTCCCAAGGAAACATTTTTGGACGACCCGCTGCGTGTTCTCCGAGCCATCCGCTTTGGTATTACTATTGTACTTCGACATTTGGTATTTTTGGAACTTTTTTCAATGTTCTGTAGTTGACCTGCTCTGATCATTCTTTAAGGGGCACGGTTTAGTTTTGTGCTTGATGAGGCCCTGAAAGAAGCTGCAGCATCTGATGAAGTAAGAGCTGCTCTTGCTGAGAAGATAAGTAGGGAGAGGATCGGCCATGAAGTATGTTGAGCCTTGCTTGCACTCTATGACTTGTAATGTATTTATTTGCAGGGCCGTTATTACAAATCGTACCTAGTTCCCTTAGGGTTTTGTTTTGTTTAATCTCTGCAGGTTGATCTCATGATCGGAGGCCATCAACCTGTTGAAGCAGTAAGCCATATTTGTGACCTGCTACACTTTTGGGTTATCTTCAGTCTCCCGTCTAATGTTGAGCCGTCGACTCCAGAAGACTGTGATAGGTTTTTTCGCATTCTTTCCCTCCCTCAGAAATTTCTATCTGTTAACTGGATTCCTCCCCCAATATGATTTATCTCCCTATCTTCTCCTACTTTTTCACAAATTGGTATCTGTTGTTTGCGGAAAATTATGCGATGACATGCCTTGGCTGCTTTGATTCGTGTCATTCTTTATAAAAGTTTTATCCTTGTAATGAAATGTGAAAGTATTTGGCTAATGCAACTATGCATGTTAAATTGTTAATAGATATCGTGCTTTGTACTTGTAAATTTGTCTTTCAGGAAAATATGTGACCATCAAGCCATCCTTGAATTGGGATGCTGTAAAGAACAAAAATGGATTGTTTAAACAATTATGTGATGCATATCTAATATGTCGTTACCCTTACATTATCTCCCTACCTTTCTGATAATAGGCTGTGTCTTGCTTATATCGATGAGGCATGGAGCCTTATTCAGTCACTTGAAAATCTTACCTTAAATGTAAGTCTTATTGAGTTTTTCATGCTGCTGCAAGTCAATTCTTTATAAAGAAATTAAAGATGTTCACTGACTGATTCCAATTTCCACTTCACTGTTCTTTTTCCCACTCACATGATGCTCATTGTCGCTTGATTATGCCAGGATGAGCAAAAACGGTTATGTCTCTATGCTGCTTTGTTTCTTCCTTTAAGGAATGCGGTATACCGAGACAGCAAAAAGAAAAAGGTGTGTTCTTGTTCCTTACTGAATTGCTGTATCCTCAATCCCTCATAATATCGATTTTCATTCCAATTAACTGTTGACCTTCTTGATTCTAAGGTCTAGGTTTAACTATGCTATTGTTTTGGTTCTCTCTGACCTTTAAAGCCCTTTCTAATTTTACCTTAATGCCCCCGTAGAAGTTTTTTTGCCATGTGTGGTATATTCGATTGGCAGGTCGCAGTTATGCTGTGTAACATGAGTTCTAGCGGATAGGTTTTTGCTGTCGAACCTTGGATCTAGAATAATTTTTTGTCACAGCCTATAGTCGATGATTGGTGTTTTATTTGGTTCTGTTGTAGTAGGACATGTTTAATTCCGCACACATCTTATTAAGTGATCATACTAGGGCATACTATTTAATCTTTAAGCTGTCATCTCAGTGCTGGGACTTGTGTTTTATTTGTGATGCAGGTTCCTGCTGTGGATTATATCTTTAAAACCTCTCTCAAACTGAAATCCAAGGATGCTGAAACAGTGAGTATAGTAGTTCATCATATTTTATATTGATGTGATGCTGATTTTATTGCTTGTGCCCATTATTTAATACATCAGCTCGATGTTTTTGCCCTTGTTTCAGGTTGTAAGCATACATCGCGCAACAGAGAAGTTTCTACGCTTAATGCCTTGTATCATGTCTGGAGAGGAAATGCTGAGTGATGACTGTGAAAAGATCCTTGGTGATGTCCCTGAGAGTTCTAGGCTACGAGTATCAGCAGGTCTTTTCTTCTTACTTTTCTTAGGAATTTGCATCCAATCATGAGTTGTGTTATATTTTGGTTCCTCTTTGATGGTTAGCTGCAACAATCAATAGACCAGTGTGGGCAATCATATTTCATAGACATTGTTATTCGGAGTAAGTTTAAGAGCTTATTGGTTACTGGGTAATGTTGTAGGTATGGTCCCCTTGGTGTCTTTGGAATGCTCTAGAGTGTCTATTTGGGAATGAGTGGCATTTATTTTGTACATGATCTTTATTTGATGGAAGCCACTACTAAATGCGACCTTGTGGTGGATGGGTTACTGAGCAGGAAATTGTCGTTTTGTTTAGCTTGGGACTTACCATGTGAACGATTTGTCCAGGCTTGCTGCTGCGGGAAATCAAAGACTTTTGGCAGGTGGCTTTGCTTACTTCTACGTTGTTGTATCCTGATGCCTTGGAAGCATCAGGGAAGGGCTCTGAGTTGGAGAAGAGAAGAGAATCATTCAGTACGGCTAAGGATGTGATTACCAAATTAGGTATGCATCATTGTACCATATGGTTCTTTGCAATTTATGATGTTTTATCATGGTTACTTGTTTCTGCTACTACTGGAAGAAGGTTTATTATTTAGCTCCCCTTTTATGTCTGCTTTCAAAAGGCGTTGATGAGGAGTTATATGATGTCTTAATTATTGCTTTATGCATTTGCAGGTCTTGATCATGTTTGGGAGACAAAGCCATTGGTCAACGGAAAGGACATTATGAGTGCTTTAAACCTACAAAATGGTGGACCGGTGGTGAGAGAATGGGTAAGCATCTGCTAACACTCAATTAACGTACTCCGTTAAAGGTATCAAACCCTGATTTGCTTTCGTTTCTGATAATTGTCCAGCAACAAAAGGTTATTGAATGGCAACTTGTCCACCCTGCTGGAACATCTGAAGAATGCCTAGAGTGGCTGAGAGAAGCAAGTGCCAAACGGATGAAAATGGGTTAATGTTTTGACTTTCCGGAGAGGTCCCGTTGCGGATTTGTTTGGGATGTGCTGCTGTGCATTACAGATCATATAGTCATTAACGAAGTCATGCAACTCAACTGATGTTCTTGAAAGGCTCGGTTTTCCATTGTCTGAGCGTGCTTGTACAGAATGTGACCGAAGATTAGCTTTACCTAAGTTCATTTTGATGACTACGGGAAGGGACGGGGGATTCTAACATTCATTGGTGAAGAGCAATTCATTGTTCTGATTCATAGCCGTAATGATGTACATATTAGAAAAGAAAAGTTTCATATACTTATCAATGATGTTTATTTTGATGATCTGATACTTTCCACTTAATGGTATTTTTGATCTCTACTATGTAATCTAAAAGTACTGATCACATTTCACAAGCTTGAGTGTTTTTATTCTCTGCAATGAAATGACACTCTGGAGGAAGGGAATTTACTAATGATTTTACCATTTTATGTCAGAAGAACTTGCTTCTGATAGTATAGGTTCTCAAATTTAAGAGCTAGCTGTGCTTATCAAAAACAAGTGGAAAATATATGTTTGAGAGGAGAAAATTGCACCAACCAATAAGAATATAATTTTAAGTTTTAACTCGTAAGTTTGAGAGCTCGATTCTCATCGAAATCGTGCCTTTCTTTTCGCTAAAAAAAGAAGTCAAGTGAAGTGAAGTGAATTCCAAGGAACATGTCATTTAACTTTCACAAGACCTGTTCTACTTCTACAACTGTGGATCAGTGGATGTGGTCATGTTGACTGTGTGGTAGTAATAGGGGTAAAATTGGAAAAAAAGTTCTACCTCGATGTAACAAACGCTGCACTTACAAGACAGAAGGCAAAAAGGAGTTCTTTTACTTCAACAGTTGTGTTTTTGTGTCACTTCTGTAGTTCAGAGATTGGCATCATCAGAAAAACTAACAAGCAGTAAACCACCATGGGCAGGGAACTTCGAGTAGTAGTAGTAGTAGTAGCACCACTCACTCTTCTCTTGTTGATTACTTTATCTCTCTTACCCAACAAGATCTCTGCTGATGATAACAAGTTTACAGTTGATGGGAAGGTCATTGATTTAGATGAATCTAACTTTGACTCTGCAATTTCAACTTTTGATTATGTCTTTGTTGATTTCTACGCCCCTTGGTGTGGTCACTGCAAGCGCCTTAACCCTCAGGTACCCCCTTTACTCCACTCTCTCTCTTTCTTTCTTTCATTTTCTGATTTTTTTTAATGTGTTTTGGATCTCTTTTTTCGTTTGTGTTTGTAGATGTCATATTGTGATTGTTTTTACCTGAAATATCGTTTCTTTTTGTGGGTTAGTTGTGAAATTACTGGAAATTTGGTAAAGTTTGGATTTTTAGTCCTTTAAAGCTTTGAAATATCAAATATGGTTAAAATTTATGTTCTGGGTATTATGTTATTTGTGAATTGAGATTCAATATTGTTTTGTGCACGAAGGAGCAGCTATTGAATCCGCTGTGGTAAGCAACCATTGTATCTTGTAATCATAAAGACAAGATTTTTTTTGAAATGGACAGTTTTTTTGTTTGTGGGGTTAGTAACAACATTTGCACTTGATGAGAAATTTGGGACATCATATTAAGTGATCTGTATATGGTGTGTTAACAGTGTTATCACAGTTATGTCTGTCTTTTGTGATCAGTGATCACTCTCAACAGCATGTCATAATGTCAAGATGGATTTTGATTGCATCATAAATTTTTCTCAATGTTGTTGGGCTTTTGAAAAAAGAAAAGAAAGAAGTAAAAGAGGAGTGATTAATAGTGATGAATTTGGAATGCAGTTGGAGGCAGCTGCTCCTGTCCTCGCTCAGTTGAAGGAGCCCATAGTGATTGCAAAGGTCAATGCTGACAAGTACAGAAAGCTTGGTGATAAATATGAAATCGAGTATGTATCACTTCTCTATTCTGAATTTATGAACTAGTTGGCGGTTCACTGTATGAGCTATGTGCAAAACTGCAAATTGTTCAGTGAATATTTCTTTTTGAGTATGTTATTCTGGACCTTCTTGTCAAAGTAAAAACTGTTGGTAATTTTTTGACCCTTGTGTGTATGTTGGTGCAGTGGCTTTCCGACCCTGAAATTCTTTATCCATGGAGTGCCAATGGAGTATAACGGGCCAAGGAAGGCTGACTTAATTGTACGCTTTTTAAAGAAATTCGTTGCTCCAGATGTTGCTGTTCTTGATTCGGATTCCTCCATCAGCACTTTCGTTGAAGGAGCTGGCACATTTTTCCCTGTCTTCATTGGGTTCGGAATGAATGAGACGGTGATTTCCAAGTTTGCAATCAAATACAAGAAGAAAGCATGGTTTTCAGTAGCAAAGGATTTCTCGGACAGTATAATGGAATCGTATGATTTTGATAAAGTTCCTGCTTTGGTCTCTTTGCATCCAACTTATGATGAACGAAATGTGTTCTATGGGCCATTTGATGGTATGTTTTTCAAATTCTTTAGTTCTTCCACTTCTTTCATGATGTTTGTGTTAGTTAATGGCATGAAAAAAATTAAGGACCCAAAAAGTGACAAGGATTGTAAATGGAGACATGTTCATGCTTTCTAAATATTTGTGCTGTATTCCCTATTATTTCTCGTGAGATGTTATTTTTTCCTTGGGTTGGCTTAAACCAACTAATATAAATGTTAAAGAGCATCGCTTTCAATAGAGGGCGGAGTCATTCTGCGTGTGTTCTTATTGGATACCGTCAGTACCGCTTTTATGAGATTTAGCAGATTACTTGATGTTGTATTGTTTCAAATTATTAGAAGTCGTTAAAACAATGTTATTGACTGCTTTCTTGGTTCCTGCACACACTCATCACATGCAGATCAATTTTTAGAGGACTTCATCAAGCAAAGACAGTTTCCCTTGTGTCTACCGATAACCTCAGACACACTGAAGTTGTTGAGAGATGAGGACAGGAAAATTGTGCTTGCATTTGTGGATGATGAGAGCAGTTATAAGTCAAAGCAACTAGTGAAAACATTGAAAGCAGCTGCATCAGCTAACCGGGATTTTCTATTTGGCTATGCTGGTCTCCAACAATTTCCAGAGTTTGTTGAATCATTTGAGGTCAGTGGCAAAACAAGTCTGCCAAAAATGGTTGTCTGGGATGGGAATGAAGAATACTTCACTGTAAGTTTACATCATTCTTTTTCGAATTTTTCTTTTTTTTTTTGTTTTTGCAAAGTTCCCTTGTGAGACATACTAAGGGCTCTTGTCAAAAATGAGCTTGGACTTTCCGGAAAAAACATCTTGCATATCGTTGCCCTTCAGTTGCTAATTTAGGCATAAAGAGTCACATATAAATAATGACAAGGCAGATATTTATACAGTTCATTTGTTTGTGTCAGGTAATTGGGTCTGAGAGTATTGGTGAAGAAGATCAGGGAACAGATGTATCACGCTTCCTTGAAGGATACCGAGAAGGAAGAACAGTATCAAAAAAGATCAGCGGTCCATCATTCATGCAGTTCCTCAATTCCATGATTGGCTTCAAACTCATTATCGTGATTGTTTTTGTTGTGGTTTTCATAATGTTGTTCCAAACCCTAGGTTCGCATGACGATGAACATGAAAGCACACCTGCATCCAGACCTACCAGTGGAGAAGTACCTAGGCCAGCCGACAAGGATGATAAGGAAGATTAGGTGTTAAATGGAGTTGTATCATTCACGCATAAGGTAACCTTGGCTTTAGATGAGTTGAAGAGAAGCTGCACCTTGTTTGGAGAACACAGGTCTCTTACAGCCTTGCTTTGGTTTTCGGCAGTTGCCTCTGATCTGCAAATATTTATCTGGCTATTTTTCTGGTCTTGTTGACAATCACAGGTGTAGGCTCTGCTAACTTACCTGTCTAGCTAGTCTTACGGTGTTACAGTACCTTCTTTTGTAAAGAGAGATTATGCTCCTGTTTACTATCATGATTCAGTTAATTCAAAACCCCTCTTTTCTTTTGTATTTATAGCAATTACAAAACCCTTTACAAGTATTATTATGTGAAAATGTTTTGAAAATTTGGGCACTAATGACATGTTTTTTTATGAATCACCAAGGCACATTGGTGTCTTTTTTCTGGCTCATTAACAACCTTTTTTTATATTTATTCTGGCCATTTGCAATTTATTAGTAACCATTTGAACTTCTAACATGTAAACGCAAACGCCCGTTTCACATGAATTTTATGATAATAAACAAGGGGGTCATAGTCAAGCTCCAATGGAACCCAAAGCCTGTGCATCAAGAGAAAATCGCCCTTTGAATTACTTGTGTCCCTGTGGACTGTGATCTCATGGTAATAGGGGAATAATCTTTGTTCCAATAGAGAATTAGACATGTTGGTTAATATTTATACTGAGAAGTGAGGTAAGGAGGAAACCACTTGTAAAACCAACAAACGTTTATCAACTTATCATTGTACAAACCCGTCGTTGTTAATGCCTGCTGTGATCCTGTCTCATACTGAAGTAGACAACAATTGACTATCGAAACAAGACAGGAGTTAACATGTCATTATAACAAAAAAAAAGTGTCGGCAGCTCGTCTCTATAGTGAACTCTGAACACAATGGTTACCGGATGCTATGGAGAGTCCTGCTCCAAGTGAAGCTAGATAGATCATGCTCCCAACTAGATGAAGGGCGGTCGGCATTCGGAGGGCTACATCGTACAGGCCTAGATTTGCTTACTAATTCACGGACAAGGTGCATTGCAAGATACAGAAGTGAAATGGCAAAGAAATGGTTGGTAGAAAGAGATGAACATGGCCAAAAGAAATGAGAACACATGAATCTTCATTCATCAGTAATGCATGAGATTGCTGCACCCTCGGGTCCTCAACAGGAGAGAGACGACAGTAAAACCCCACTGAGAACAATAGGGTCCTTTACAAAACTAAAAACAAAAAATTAAGATGATTTCACAACTATCTTAAACTGTAATATACAGAGACTAAGCATTACATAGTCATAAGATCAAACAGGTGTAAGTTAGAGGTTAGAAAGATCTGCACAGTGTTGAGAACACGTATAAGGGCAGCATGCAGTAGCTAGCACCTTCACCACCACTTTTGAATCAGCACCCAGGAAGAGATTGCATGGAAGCATAAGGAGAAAAGCTCGGCGTAGACTCACTATAATGCAGTGGGTTTGGTTGTCTCAATGACGAAGAGCCCAGATAACTTGACGATGCATTACTAGGACTTGGAATATACGGGGACAAGTATCTTGTATTGAGAGGTGACACAGACGGGTACCCGAGAGAATGAGCGGATATATATTGTGAAGTATACGATCTCTGAGAAGACATATTCCTCAGGTCTAAGGAACTTTGGCTCGCACTCATTGAAGGTGACTGTTGATAATGGTATGGGCGTAAAGGCCGAGGAATTTGAGGACTGCTTGAAATAGATTGACTACGAGATCCAGCCTGGGACCTTGAACCAGGAGAAGCTATTTGTATAGCTGAAGAGCGTACTGAAGTTGATATGAATGATGACCTGAACGAAGATAAGGGTGATGTAGCAGCAGAGGATGGATATGATGAAAGAAGTGGCGTCGATTCTGAAGCCGGTGGTTCACCTGTGCTGGTTCTTGCATCACGTTTGCAGACGGGGCAAAATGTTCTCCAGGTAGTGAGCCAAGCATCGACACAAAAAGCATGGAACTCTGCCACAAGTGAATTCCAAGATTAGAACACGGAATACAAGTGGAAGCACCAAGGAAGTCAGTATTAAGGAGCTGATGATCCATTAACAAAACGAGCACGGCCAAATCCTAGTTAATATCATAAACCCACGACATAAACAATGCAATCTTAATCAGTGCCTAGTAGGGGGGTGGGAATCAGTCTTGTAAGTTGTAACTGCTCATTGATCAATGAACTATTTTTTTCAGCACATTTACTAACAACCAGAACTTCTTGTAAAACATTATACATTGATCTAGCTTTCATGAGCTGCAGAGTGTGAATATAAGATGATACGACAACACTATAATTCAGCAACAAAAGTACT
>ONZK01000011.1:678-13925 GCA_900322385.1 Pharnaceum exiguum | reverse complement strand
GGGGGGGGTGGTTCCTATCTGACGGGCAGTCATCTCTACAACTAAAAGCGCTCCCAAGACAAAATGCAATTCTTCCTTATTTATTTTCATAGGAGGGACAATTCTAGCAAAATGCATAGAGAATTTAAGCAAAACCAAAAGCATCTTCAAAATTGGAACTCACTGTGGCGACATGGTAAAACCCGAAGCCTCTCGCCAACACAGTAGTCCTCAAGGCATATGGCACATGTAGATGACGTACAGTACTCCTCTGTTACAGCTGTGAATATTAGGCTGGGCATTGCTTTAACTAGGCGACTGCTCATCCCATGAAATTCACGAGCTCGACCTTGAGGTCTCTCACGTCTTATGCGATGCCTCCTAACAAAGAAGCAAGTAGCCAGCACCGCGGACATGGCAAGTAGAGAAATAAAAGAGATTGCCATTATTGACCACGCTGAGTTTGCGTAGCTAGGGATTATCCACAATTCCATGTCAAGGCCAGCATAGTTCTTCAATTTTTCTCCAGATGCTTTAGAAATAAAAACTGCAGGAATTTTTATACCAGCAGAATTGCCAGCCACTGCATTGCCAGATAATGAACTTTCAGGCTTCAGCACAATGGAAAACAAAGGAAAACAGAAGCAAACACCACAGCAACTTAAAACCAGTTATGCTTTTGATCAAATATCTCAATTTTCCTTAATACTTCACCTCATACTTAAATGTACCAAAATAGTAGACAAGAGAATGATAATTACTTGCAACCAAGGTGCTGCCATATTCGTCGTCATACACGATAGCTGCTTGAAATCCTGCTTTTTGTGCACTTTTAACTTTGAACTCGAAGCTACATCCACCTCTAATAATCAAAGCATAAGGAGAACTATTGTTCCCACTAGGCTCAACCTTGTTTCTCAATGGAGAGCAAGCATCAAGTGGCTCTGCTATATACAGTTCACCGCATATACCGTTCGACTTCACTGGTGGTGCTGTAAATAACAATCAAAAACCAACATATATCAACATCCATCTAATAATATAACTTCCGAGTCATTTAAGTTCAAGAATTTCCAAGAATAACTCTAAAAGTTCAATACTTAGGCTATGTTTTGTTTATCGGTAGTGTTACAATTCAAAAAAAAACTGTTCAGTTCAGTTTATAACTATCTTCAGTTTTTTTTTAGTTCAGTTCAATTTTTTTCAGTTCAGTTTCAATTCAGATCTTTTCATCCGACAAAAAAAACCCCCTTAGACTTTCTGTATTTTTCTCACCCAATTATTGAAACTAAGGTCAATAATCATATTTCAAAAAGTCTTATCATTCCATCAAAACTAGTCTAACTAACTAACATACCAAGCCAGACAGTCAAAATCAAAATATACCAACATAACAAAATTTAAATTTAAGCTAAACATTAACTCAAAGGACTCACCAAAATTAGCTTCAATGTCTTCGAAAGAGAGAGTGACATTAGGTCCCATCAAAACAACAGTAGCAGAGGAAACAGTAAACATTATTACCAACAAAACTACAGTAAAAAACCCAAAACCCATATCAAATTTTTAACCCAAATACAAAAACACCCAATTGTTGGATCTGCCTCAATAAACTAACAAATTTGGTTGATGGGTTTTCTTCAATTTGCCAAAAACAGCAGAAAGTTTGAAACTTTAGAGCACTTTAGAGGGTTTTAGCTAAGAAAGATTGAAACTTTACAAAAACCCAGATAGGAAAAGCACTGAAGTTGACCAAAAAGTCAGTAGTTTCCTCAGGAAATTATGATTTAAAGATGGAGACATCAGCTTCCATTAGCAAACTCAACTTGGTAATTTCCAGAATTTGACAAATTTTCAGTGGGCAGGCAAGCTTTTGAGGGTGGAGAGAGAATGGAGTAGGAGAGGAAAAAACCATGGGCTTGGTGGGATTTTTGGTGAAAAGATTTGTTTTGTAAATAATATTATTAGAAATAAAAAGTTCCAAATAAAAAATGTTAAGCGAGAAAGGTTCAGGATAATATTTTAAGCCCTGAAAAATATGGCTAAGGAAAAGATAAAGACTTATACAATAGTCCAGATAATTGTTTTCTGTTCAAGTCCTGATCAAGATGATATTGCAGCTAGCTATGTGATTAAATGATTGTGTGTATTATATAGTTTTGGCTTTGGATCATTGGTTTGCATATGGGACCCGACATAAGTCGTGATTGATTGAGATTGTTACGCTGCGCTGCGACGTTGAACACCAGCTCAAGATCAAGTGATATTGTCCGTGTGTTGAATTGTTGATGGTTATCTGTCTCCTTACTCTCTTATCTTATGTCTTGTAAATTAAAGTTGTAATCATGCTGCCCATATGGCCGTATTAGTCTTTGGCAGGTCAAAGTGGGTGTAGAAATTAAGGATTGTGAAAATAACGTAATAAGTAAAAATGATGTGGTTAATCCTATTTGGAAAATAGATAGGAATAACGCATACTTGACTATCTTTGTACGGGAGCGGTCTCAAGATCATCGGAGTAGTGTTAATCTATTTGTTAATTCATGGTTAAACCCGATATGAGATACCTATGTTGCAAGGACCCTCCTCCTAGATGTTGTGTTCGACACAAAACACGAGAATAAAATTATAAAATTACAACATTTTTGAAGTTTCTAACCCCAAATACGTTCTTGGCACAACACAGACACGGCGCCTGTTTGAAGCGTCCGTGCTACCGAGTGGGATACCGGATACCCGTAGCCCAATAGGTAACCCACCTTCTTACCAAAGTACTCTGTACTCAATCTCCACTTGGCATTTTAACTTCCAAGAAAAATAAAACAATCTACTTCATATGCCCGCTAGCCCACTACCACAGGTCCAAAGTAAATTAGGTTTACGTAACATCCAACTCTAAACATAGCCCAAAGTTCTCCTTTTGGAGTATGGAAGTATGATACGAGAATATGGATTGGTCAGGTAATATTATGGGCTGCCTGCCTGCCTTGTCTCCGCGAGACCGAGCTATGAGGCTCGTCACTATTGGGCGTGGTAACAGAACCATGGACAAAATACAAGCACTTTGCCACTTTGGACTTGGTTACATGAGAGAAACAGTTTAATTTTGCATACTACTCCTGTACAATTCTCTTCTTTTCTTTTTGCACATTTTAAGAAAGCTCACTTAAAATGACATCTTTATCAAAAAAAATCACATAGTGAGAGTGTGAGAGTGAGAGTGAGAGTGAGAGTGTGAGACATAAACATTAATTATAGAGATAAAATGATCTTTTTGATAATAAAAACAGATGCCGAAAAAGAATTAAGAAGATGATGGAAAAAACACCTAAAATGAGAGAGTATTAGGTTCTGATGTACTAGTATCATTTTGAACCGACCAATGTGGTACCTGACCACTATCAGTTTGTATTTTGTTCGTCCGTAGTGGTATATTTAATTTTTTTAAGTTCAGTTTTAGTTATAATTTTAACTATATTCGTGTGTTTTTGACTTTTTCAGTTTAGTTAAGTACTAGTTCGGTTCCTTTAGACGACATACAAACCACAACCTCATTTATTTCTAAACTTTTCTTAATAGTAGTCAATATCATTGCAATTTGGTTTATTATTTTAGTTTTTGGATTCGTAACTTCTAATCCAATAGAGAAGCAACTTTTTTTTGTAGAGTAATGATGTATTTTGTTTGTCTCTAAAGAATTGGAATGAAATTGAATTAAACAAGAAAAACTGAACATGAGTAAAAAAAACTGGAAAAATAAATAAATTGAATTGAACTAAATTGAAAATAACTAAACGGTAGCACTATATACAAACAAAATACGGCTTAAGTGTAGTTGAATTCATATCTGGCTAGTTAAGTAATATTTAACTTTAAAAATGGGATGTAAGTTGTTTAAAACAATGTTCTTTAAATCTAAATTGAACTATTTATTTTTATCAGAACTATCCTACAAATTCTTAAACTTAAATGAATTGTATTAAAATGAAAGATGGTGGAAATCAAAGAAGTACTTTTTTTTGTGTGTGTGTTGATAACCAAATAAGTAATTTTTTTATTTCTTAGGGTACTCACCTTTTTGGTGAACGATACCTCGCCCCACTGTCAGCGCACTAAGCGGTAGGAGGCTAGGTAATGAGTTTTTGTCATTCGCAAGAACCAAATAAGTACTTTAAGACGTGGTTTAATTACCTTGTAGGAAGTCCACGATCCTGCATCCTTTTTACTCCGTATAATTTTTCACTTTTAATCTAAAGTTTATATGCGGACGGTCATTAAAAGAAAAAATAATAATCAAGAATGTAGTACGTACACACACTAATTTTCAACGCTGCCTGCCCTATCTTCGATAATTTTGGACCACCGCATCGACACTCTGTGAATGAAAAATTCTCCAATACATTGGGACGACATCAATCAAAAATAACACAGTACAACCATGTGCTGCCTTTTAGCATCACGCAAAATATTTAGTTGAGTTATTATCAGTTATTGCACCCAAATTGCAAAAAAATTGAATTGAATGCAAGAAAAATGTCTAGGCCTGTCGGAAATAGTAGTTCCATTTTGTTTCCTTCCTTTTGACGCCAATGAATAGTAGTTCGAGTAGTTAACTACAGCCTTGGACTCTTGGTACGTACATACTACATAGGAAGCATGTATCTTCATTCTATTGAACTTGAAAAGAAAAGGAAAGAGGGGGGGAACTACTTGAAGAACATTGACTTTTTTTCTCCCGAGTTTAGGATTCATATCATCATATGAATCTTTTTGTTTGTTGGTGTTTGCTAGTGCGGCACGGCCACATCATTATGTTTGGCATTGTCTGCAACAAAGCTAAATTAGCACTCCGTAGAGTAGTGTTTTGTACCATGATCAGCGTACTCGGTTTCGAATATTACTCATCAATAAAGATTTTAAATAAACAATAACAAAACGAGGAGTATTTCAGCCCTTTTGTTTGCTTGCCTGTGTAGTTTGCTCTGATTATATCTGGACCTTTAACTCGTTATTAGTAGATCGATTGTGCTCGGTTCATCATTTTATCAACAATCGAATCCATAATAAAATATGTAAAAACAGAGACAATAGTGTATATTTGTTAAAGTGTATGTGTTGTGATGACTAGTTGTCCCACATTGGTTATGTGAAAAGTTGTGTGTTGTAGTGATGACTAGTTGTCCCACATTGGTTGTATCTAGAGGGTTAAAGGTGTTTACAAGTAAGTGTACCATCCATCCATTGCCAATTAATTTTGGGTTGGATCTCACAAGGTTATAGCACCTTCCGTGGGCCGAGTTTAACAATATTTGATTGACAAACAAATACGGAGTAGCAAATAATAAACTAGCACATGCAATCTGTAGTTTAGTTTTAATTTTTCCAATTTAGAACAGAACAGACCCGAACACTTGTGGTCTTGTTTGGGAGTTAGCGGTTAGTAGGTTTGACTCTCTTTTAACAGTTAGTAGGTGAGAACTGTTTGATACATTTACTATTAGCGACTTAGCGTTTAGTAGTTTTATAGCACAAAAAGCTCTCGAATTGTGGAAATGTTGTTGTCAACAACATTTGGTGAATAACATTTTGATCCCTAAAGTACTCTTACAAACTACTCTTCACCAAACATTACTATTAGCAATTTTAATCGATCAAAATTACTGTTACAACTACAAGTTGCTAACCGCTTTGCTAACTACTCTTTGGCAAACAAGATCACGTCTCTCTTTATTATATCAAATGGCCTGGTAGAGAAATACGTACTGTACATGTAAGTGTTTGAAGGTCAGTGTTTAATTTGAAGGTCGTCGTCATAACTTAAACCCGTGAGGGCGTGAGGTTATCAACATCCAAAGTGGGCTCCAAAAGCTAAGATAGATGATTACAAGGAGAACATATATTGCCCTGGTCTATTCAACTTTAATCATTTTGGGATACCATTGGAGCCACTTCCCGATTGAAACATGGTTTTATGATCGAATATTGGGCTACACTTTGCAAGGAATGCGTCAATGCCGCACGATTTGTACTGTGGCTTATATTGCAAGATTGCTCCACTCTAATCATTACCGTGAAGTATACTACGGATTAAGTTATTCTTATGGTCGAATTAGATTAGTATGAAATTAAAAATTGAGTTGAAAGCGGGTATCTATGTACGATGTTAAGGCCATAAGTAATAATGTATTACCACATAAAATAATCCGTATCATAATGCTGACTTGCTGAGCATATAGTAGTTATTGTTGTACTTCGGAGAGGAAACAAACAACACCTGATTAGGATGATTGGATGCTTCGATGTTGGTTTGTTCACAGTATATTGGTTGGCAGTAAACCCCATTGCCTAACATAAGCAATCTTGGCATCGCGGTTCACGGATATCCTGATCAAATAAAGTTTCTTTCTTGGAAAAACTATTCTGTCCGCATGCATTTAGCACAGCATAATCAATCCAGAAAGTTTTAAATACTCACCGTGATTTTCTTTTCTCCATTTATAATGTTCTGAATTTTTTCTGGTCTCACAACAAGACTATCTAATTAAGACAATGAAACCCTTAAACGTAGGGCATACGAGTAGTCAAAACAAAGAGAGAAATTATAAGCTGATAATTCAATGTATGATGAGCCTTAATATCCACCAATTCAATTATAGTGGCAAGAATTAACAAGAAAACAAAGCCAGCTCATTGACTCTTGATTTTCCCGTGCATGATAACAATATTTTTACACTTTAAACTTGTGGTCTCCCTCCTCTAATTAATACAAGTAGGATCCTAATTTTTTTTGGTCTCACAGTCTCACATGGGAAGGTCACCTAACCTACTCTTTTGTCCCCAGAACACCACATAAGCTAAGGCATACTGCAAAACCTTGTTAGCAAATATAGTAGTGGATACTTTAGCATACGTGTTCAAACAGTGTCCTATAATATACAAACTAAGTTGATTACCCTAATACTTACAAGAATGGTAGTTAGATTGGAAAGTGCGAGTTGTACTACCCATATATGTTGATTTCTTATTATTGAACCGGAAATATTATTGCTATTATTAATTGACCACGGCATTGATTCTCTATTTCTAGTATGGCGACGGATAACCCGTTACAAGATAACGCAACCATACACAACAATTGATTCAAAAACCCTATCCGATAAGTTCAAAAGGCTAACTGATCAAACATGATATCAGCGAAATTGATTCACTTGTAATGGCCAGATAGCAACAAAGAAATTGGATGACACATCAAGAAACTACAAGAGGGAAAAAAATGCAAAAAAAAAATTACTGTATTTGATAGATTTAAGAGGAACTATTGGATTCGATCGCGATCCCGTAGTTGTTCTATAACTCTCCCAGGTTTCTTACATACTTTTGTTTATTGCAATATGTTCTTAGCAAATTACGGTGAAATTCTTCCGTGAATCCAGAACAATGTCGCATCTGTCGATATCCTAGGAGCTATGCTAGGACTTTTTTGGTTCACATATAAAATGATCACAGGTTGCTTAACAACCGACTTTTTTAAGCTTTTCTGCTTACGCACACTTCAAACAGGCTAGCCTAAACTTTACCCACAATTGCTTGAAATTACTGTATGATGCTGACTTCCGTGCTTAAGACGATGTAGAGCACTTGAGCCTAAATAAGATGGAGTACAATTTAGTAAGAACCAATGCGTGATATGCTCTCATGTTGAAATTTTTAACCTTTCGTAAGTCAATAACTTGTTGCAAATGACTTGGGTTACCAATGTCATTCTTACCTTCTAAGTACATGTACTAAGCGACGTACAGGGGTAAATTAAGCTACACATAACCCAACAACTAACTATGAAATTAACATCTAAATACGGAGTATGGTTTAAGACGATCAAAGTACAGAAGTATGTAGTATATGCTCAAGAAAATACAAATTGAAACTCTTTTTTTTTTCTTTTCTTGGGGTGCAACAACCCCGAACTTTGGGTAGCCTTTTTACACATCTCAACATGAGATATCATTTAATAGTAAAGCAAACTTTCATGACAACATTCATTAAAGACATTGTTTGTCACTACCTAACCACTTTGATCATATCATCTTCATCATCATGATCGGTCATGATGAAGAAGAAGCACAGCTTCCATCAAATAAAAAGTTGGAATACAATCAATGAGAAAACAAGGGTAGGGTCACAAGTACCTCATCATCATGATCTACAATTTTGATTAGCAATTGGATGGAACGAATGAAGTTCACTAAATTTACTGTCACCCAGAGCGTTTTTTCACCGTATCATATGCAATTGTCCTAGGGGCTCTAGGGAGTAACACAAATGACTCACTAACAGAAGATGAACGCTTGCATGACATACTAGAAAAATTTAGCTTAGCTCCTTTCCATAAGCTTCCAAATGCAGCCTTGTTATCATCATGATCATGATCATAATCATAACCATCTCCCCTTTTAGAGCACTTAACAAGGGCAGCAACAAAAGGGTCTTTATTATTTACAATGTGCTGCTTTTGTTGTTGTTTTTTCGAACTTCTCGGGGCAGAAACAGGAGCAGCTGCAGGGGGCAAGGGAAGGTACTTGGTACGGTTCCTAGAACGGCTAGAAGAATCAAGCCTTTTCAGAATTTGCATTTTGGGTATTCCTGGGATTGTTTCCCAAGAAAATGGGATACCTCCAAGAGTGCTCTTAGGGCTTGGGACAGGTGATTCATTGAAGGACAACGATCTAAAAGATGAAGATGAATTTGAAGAAACAGAAGGGGATGAGGAAAAAGAAAGGGTTTTACGAGATGATGGCCATTTGGGTGGTGTTGCTAGAGTTAAATCTTTTTTAGTTTTTCTCACACTTTTGTGGGGTTCTTCATCTTCTTTGGTTGTCATTTTGGTTGTGTTTTGATTTAGGTAGCTGAAGAGTGAATTTTGCTTTGTATGCTTTGTATGCTTTGTATTTTGGGTCATGGCCTTAAGGGTACTCTCTTTTATGTTGTGGTGTAAATTTCCTTCTAAAACATTTAAATAGGTGGGGAGAAATGGAAGTGGAGTAGTCACGGTCGAATTTAGGGCCCTCGGGTGGCATAACGGAAAATCTTAAGAACTCTATGACATAATTGTGTTATGTTTTTTAAAGAAGAAAAAAGTTTGGGGCTTAAAATCGTGATTTAAATCCACCTCGACTCTTTATTTTATTTAGATTTTAGAGGGCTAAAGGCCACAAGCCCACAGGTGGATAGTGCTATTTTTTATTTATTTTTTTTGAGAACCAGATAGTGCTATTTTTGTTCCTACATTGTTGCACAAAAACGTTATCATGTTACAAAAAGAGTATTTTATCGTTATTGTTCTTCGGTTAGACCACAGACAAAATTTTATCATTATATGGAGAATTGTCATCATGCAATTATTTCATTATTTGCATGCTTTTTGTTTGACCATTCGTTAAGCAATTGGTCGGTCAAACCTTCTATAACTCTTCCGTTGCATACAAAAATAAATAAATAGTCGAACACGAAAATATGTGAACTCGAATTACATAAGAGATGGGTCATAGACTTATAGGTCATTAATGGCCATCGATGGATTATTTTTCAATCTTTTATATCGTTAATGACTCTATTATATATATAGGAGTATACGATATGAAATGGGTTCACACAAGTTTTTAAAATAGTCAAAATAAGTAAGTAACACAAAAGGTTGCAAAATTAAGACAATAAAGTAAGGTTCAAAAAATAAAATTTTAAAAAAAACCGACGATACAATAACTAATTCTTTTTTGTATCGGTGGGTAAGAAGTCCTCGACAATAATTAGGTTTAACCATAACATATATACTTCGAGTTGATTAGAACAGGTGTTTATGAAAAACTCAAAGGGAGCAAGTTGAACAAAAACCTAGCTTTTTCCTGAAGTAAAGAGTGTGAATTCATTAATCATAAGAGTTTTTTCATTTGATAATGGAATTGTGACTTTTATGAATAAAATTCCTATTTATGGATTCAATGTGTGCTCTATATTATTTGACTAAGGTGGATGCTATCAAAGTTGATTACTTCAAAGACGATGATGAAGTAGATGGATGTTATCAAAGTTATTGTTCATGATCTCTTAGGCAAGGAATGGTGTGTTTTGGTCCACTGGAAAGATCTAAAATGAAAAAATTGAACTGAAACTGAAAAAAACTAAAATGAATTTAAAATTATAATTAAAATTAAACTAAATTGAACAGAAAACAGCTAAATTGAGCTGAAAAAACTGAACTATAATATTACCGACAAACACAGCACAACCTAAGTAATAGTTTATGAAGCCTCTTATCCTATGTGAATTGTGTTTTGGGTAGAAACCTCATTTGATCTATAAATCCACTTAATCTCATAATATCACTGGATATTAGGGAATGTACAGACGGTTCTTAATTTGTCCCCCTTATTCGACCCAAGAGCGTGTGACAGCCCAATATAGGCCTTTGTAGCTTTGCATGAGATGAAGGTGTTGAAGTGGGTTGTGCCAGCTGGTTGATTAACGATTATTGAGGCTGAGTTATGTTATAAACAAGATTACTCATTCCAAAAAAAAAAAAAAAAGCAATTGTTGCCTTAATGTAAACACGGAAATCAATCACACAAGTGCATGTTGGAATACAAATGTCCCTTCAAAAAAAATATGTTGGAATACAAATGTTTGGATCCAGCGAAGTTTGACAGAACAGTTGATGAAGTTTCAGAAGCATAAGATTTTGGCACAAGGAGTAACGAACAATGATCGTTCCACATTTCAATTTTTTCTTAGTGACGGAAATTAAACAACACAAGCCCATGATAACTTCTTGATGTGATCAACAGCGCGCGATGGACATGATTTATCACATGAAAGAGGTAGGGATTAATATGTTCTACTCTTTCTGAAAATCAGATTGAAAATGAAAATACGGAAGAGTAAATGAATGAAAACCGACAAAGCGGCTTTCTGATATTGTGGAAACACGATTATTCTGTCGAAGTCGATCATATATGTAATGAAATGAAATAGTTTATGCCTGCTATTCTGCATTGCAATTCTGTATATTCTCCAATTCTTAGGTACATACGGGTATACCTTGTGAATTTATAACTAGTATTACACCATATAGGCACATTTTTAATGCCACCAGCCAGTACATTTGTAATTAGTTATGAATCCACAAGGTGTACCGATACACCCGGTGTACCAAAGACTTGCTGGTAAGTAATAACCACCGTCCGTATGAACTCAACATTAAGTTATTAACCTCCCTATAATCAACTTAATTAGCACAAGTAGCGATTAAATCCACATTACATGTCAAATATTATGTCCTCCCACTAGCCAAGATTAATTAGCTCATTCGATCTTTCATTACGTATTTGGTGGACATGAGGGAGAAATGGAGAATGACTGCAAGTCTGCAATGCAAGATGGACGTATCTGGATCCTAATTAGATCAGAAATAATCGGCGATTATCGTCCTATGACGTCCATTACTTCTTAATCGGCCTCCTCTCCTTCAGGCACAAAGATATTTTTTTAGGATTAATGTCTTGATATTTTCTAGAGCTTCAAAAAACTCGGTATGGGGGTGTCGCTGTATTTGGAGGTCCCTATGCCTGTTGTATATTGTACACACTCAGAAAACATAATAAAACTTTTGTCTCCCTTCTGATAGTAGACGTAGCCAATGGCTGTTGGTGAGCCACTTTAAATATCTGTGTCTTTATTGTTTCATTACTTATTTGCGTGCATCAATTATAACAGTTTTCATAAAGTATCATGTGAATTATTCTAGAAACAGTCTCCCGATTTTCGATGTAAGGATGCGTACATCAGGCCTCTTCGATACCCTATCCTAGATGAGATTCAACTAAGCTTGTTATTGTTGTTGTCCATTACTTCTTAAATGCTTTGAGCGTGTTTTAGCAAAATATAAACAAATGATTAGGATTGCATTTTTACACCTGGCCCGGACTGAACTTCGATCTGCCTTGCAGAGTTGCCGTAATCCTATAGTACAATATATATAGTTTTCCGAAATTATCTATAGTCGTACAATTGTAGTAGTAATGATCAACCGTAACGGGGCTTTGAAACTCCTGCAGATACGTAATTACATAGTATGGGAGTGGAAGGTCACTAGTTGAAGCATTTATGGTGTACGTACTGTGTAATACCTATTGTCCTATTGATTTGATGCGGAACTTCACACAAACCTCATCCTTTTCTCGACCTATCACCCTCTATCGGAAGGAAAATTCCTATAGTCGGTGTATTTTTGCTCCAAGCCTCCAAAAAGTAACGGGCATGTCCACGTCCTTTGTCATATCGGTACATCTTTTAATATATAATTATATTGATGATCGCATCCTCTTTCGGTCGTCTCTACACATTCCAATCATAAATGTTTACAAAATCAGAATAATTCAGCTCTTTCTATTATTCATTACGCATCTAAATGTGAAATAAAATTTGGCAATTGATTCATATCTGAGCCAGCGATATTCGATGACATGTACATGATGAAGCAATTACACATTGAATGTGGATTACATTTTGTTGTTGTTGTTATTTTCCTTATAATTTAAAAGTAGTTACTATATGCCATTTAAATTTTTTTATTAAGTTATTAAAAACACAAAATTTGTGTGACACAGGCTACGTCCTTTTTTAAAAGGTAAATAACGAATGAGACACAAATGGGTCAATAATATTAATAAAGAGGTAAGCATACATTGGGCCACTAATAAATAGTCATATATAGATACTAATTAAGTGCGTTATTCTGAAACAGTCTTTTGATTTTTCAAATTGGGATAAAGCTGCATACATCAGACTTCCTCATTACCTCATTTGAGATTGGATTAGGCTGAGCTGTTGTTATTGTAATATTGTTGTTGTTGTACCATATGAAAGGATTTCAAATGCAGTGCATTCTACCGTACAATATCAAACGAGCCTTTTTGATCACCCTTAAAATTTTGCAAAGCGAGTACCAACTCAAATTGCCTATATTGGCTACATATGGATGCTATGGGCTATGGATCCAATAGATGTGAGATAATGCTCCTAACACATTGGAAAAAAAATATGGCGGGATGGGAGAGCTTGTGTTTCAGTACAACAACAATCCCAGTGAATAGCTTGTGTTTCAATAATTTTCAATACTAGTTTTCTTGCCCGTGCGTTGCACGGTCCACAATTTTATAAATTTATTGTCTTATTTCTCTTTTGTATTTAACACAAAAATGTAATTGTTATTGTAA
>ONZK01000010.1:21808-52142 GCA_900322385.1 Pharnaceum exiguum | reverse complement strand
AGGTAGTAGTAACATTTGCCACCAACAATAAAATTCAGAATTGACAAGAGTAACAAACCATGTCGCCTTGAGATAGTCTGACAAGAAGTCCAATAGCAAAATTTATTCCTGCCCAACTACGCATGTATAATGAACTGCACAGAAGAGGAGAATAAGAAGGCAAAATAAGGGAACATATTCAACTCCAGGTGTACTCCCTTCACAATATAGTGAACCTTAAGGCAAAAACAACTACAAGATATTTTGCACAGGATAAGGTAATACCGAGCATTTGCAAGAACTAAATCAAGTGGCAGTGCCTGTTCCAAGTTCAATTCAGAACAATTACTTCTAGCGTTAGCATCAGCTGCAAATCCCCTTTCAAGAAGTAGGGAAATAATCCTAGTGGCATTTGTTTTAGCAGCTTCATGTAAAAGAGTCCATCCAATAGGTGCATCCCCCGACTTAAGACAGCTTACAGTCAAATGCGCATCCGTTTCACCACTAAGAACTGCAGCAAAGCAATCTACCGCATCCTCCCCAAATATGAAGGAAGGTATCTTGCTTATAGTATCCTTTTTAAGTTTCGACAAATTGATTAACTTGACGAATGCATCTTTGTTGTCCTCCTTGATGAAGTTCACCAGGAGATCTTCATACATGCGAATATATTCAGGATCATCTTCAGGAGGTAAAAGATCCAAAACATTAACACTAGGACACTTCATGTCGCTTAAGTCACCATCAACAGAAAGTGTTCCATTCAAGCCACTTTCAGACTGTCCCAGCATTGAACAAACCCACACAAACATGAGTGCAAGAACCACCTAGCATTTATGTATTTTGATAGAGAAAGCAGAAATTTATGTCCCTCTAAACAGGAAATGTGAGTAATCATAATGAAATATAGAAGAAATCCGAAGAATTAAGGAGGAGATGGTGGTTGAGGTATGTGATTGATGGAAAGAAATAGAGGAGAGAGAGTAACCATTCACTCCAAATGAGAGTAAACATTGAAGAATCTCAATTAGAGTAATTATATTTTCTTATTTAGAATTTCAAAGTAAAAAACATTGTTTCACCCTCTTCTTTTTTTTTTTAAGATAAGAAAAAATGTCATTAGTGGATATGGAGGACAAGCCGTCCTACTAAAAGAACAATTACATGTTAGACCAATTCCTTTGTAAAACACGCCGTAAAATATACGGGTGCACCGAGGTCATGAACTCATGATTATAGGTCACCCAATGAATAAAACTTTTACATGTACATACAAAACAAATTCCCAATAAGTCTTAATGCCAAAGGTACAAGAAGAAAGTGCAATAAGCCAAGGTAGAGAAAGAAATTGCAATAACCTAACAATATGTATAAAGGATAAACAATTTCACTTTTGTTCTCAAAAATCGACCATGAGGGTAATACTAACGTCATAGTTATGGAATACCATTGTTAGAATCCCCGTATTAAACAACCCCAATCTTCATTCTTCACCAGTAAATGGTTTGAGATCTTACCGGGTCAGTTAAGTGCTCTGAACATATCTTGCTCTGAAGAGCTTTATTGAGGGCAGCTGTTGACAGAATGGAAGTCTGCAATCAGTTGAATATGTACAAGGTACACCAAGCACATGCCTTATTAGAAAATTAAAAGATAGTGTAAACAGAAGTAGTTCACCTTTATCCTCTGGATTGACTTGGGGAAGTAAACTGATTAGATGACAATTGAGGGCGTCAAGGAACATTGTCAACCAAATACCAAAATAAGAAAATTCCAAACGATCAAACATGAGTATCATACTATCATCACGCCAAATATGACAATGTCACAAGTACGAACCAAAGATCTTACCAAGGTATATCATCTGAAAAAACATCATCCTTTGGCTTAAAGGTAAGCTTCCAATCATCCCCAGCTTTCCTCCAAATATCATGTGCAATATCATATGGCACATCATAATTGGGTGTATGCTTGAAGAAGAAAGAATTGAATAAGAAAGTATTTGAAGATTGAACGCTGAAAAAAAAGAAGATACAAAGAACAATACCGCAAAACAAAAAAAAAAGATACAAAAGAACAAAATATCTGAAATTGATGAACTTTCCACTATTCTTATATACAACGTACGAAAATAATATACAACCACTACTACCCAGTGTATCACCATGCATACCATTGCGGCCTCTAATCACATTAGAATAGGCTAAGAGGTGGGATCATGGTATGTTGTTGTAGCCTAAGCAAAGGACCGAGTCGCAACATTAAGAAACTTCATTATAAGAGGCGCACCTTAGGCGTCAACAGAGCTGAGGCGAAGCGTTGCGCATATGCAAGCATATGACATACTACCTCATGAAGTGTTATGGTGGGATTGACTACCAAAAAAATAAGTATATCGAAATTATAAGGGATGCATATGGAGTGTGAAAATATATTGAGGACTTTTGTGATGACAACGAAGGAGTTTCCAATTAGGATTGGTGTGCATCAAGCATCTACTCTAAGTATGTTGGCAGACTTGGCACATAATATTGTCTTGGTAGAGACAATGGCTTGTGCTAATGCTAAGGTGGAAAGGTGGCATCAATATAATGTTGATAACTAGAAAAGAGCATACGATTAAAATGGAGAAGATAAACACGTAGGTGTATTGAGAAGATGATAGATCATTGGAGTAGCTCTTATTTTTTTTAGACAAGAATTTCTTTTATTAATAAAGTAGAAGACGAGCCATCCTCGACTAATTACAAATTAGATCAATTCCTTTTCAATAACGGTCACCTTTGAACCACAAGGAAGTAAGAAAAGTGACCCGATCCCAAAGCAAATCATGTGAATATGCAAAGTGTGTAGAAAAATCTCATCGAGGGAAAATCCTTACATTCCGATTCAACCAAATACACCAAAGAATTGTGAATACCGCATTCACTAAAGCAACTTCTTCTCCTCATCCTCACCAAAACCCATGCAAGTAATTTTTAAGAACTCTAGTATAGATCAGGGACTAACCCACACCTCACCAAAAACACCAAAGCGTTGTTCCAAAGACGGTGTGCAGAAAGAGATGAGAGTATGAGACGTAGTGTTTCATTAGCCATACAAAGGACACAAATATTTGTGAAAGAGCCCATCCAGGTCTTCTCTTTTGTAGAATTTCATTGATATTTATCCTTCCTAAGGATATTTATATTTTCATTGATAACTTAAGGACAGGTCCTGAAGAGAAGAACTTTATAATAACTAAAAAAATACCTTAGCCCAGCCAGATGCCCGATATGAATGAATAATGTCACGAACACTCTCCAATACTGTAAGAATGTTCCAAGCAGGGACCAGAATTGTCTTCTTCTCCAGTACAGAATCATCCTTCCAGTCAACCAACTTACGGCCATAAAGATGTTGAGACTTTTCAGGTATTAACTCCTTAATGATATGCTGGGCAATGGGACAACTTTCAATGCCCTTGCAAGCAAATGGAGCCACCAATGAATCCCAAGAAAACAACAATAAAGCAGCAAGCTGAGCCAATTCTCCTTCGTCTATACAGCGCAAGCATATCATCTCAACATTTCTAGACCGAGGTAATAGCAGTTTGATGTCATTGAGTAGGCCGTCCTACAAAAAAAAACAACTAAGAGAATGCGATAGCGAAGCATGAAGACAAGTTGAGAGCAGAAATATCCATATATATATATATATACCAGTTCTGGCAGGCAGAATATGTATAGCAGCTTGAAGACGGATTTTTTTGGGGTCCATTGACGAACATATGGATGGAAGCTACAGCAAATAACAGCAGTTAGCATTAGTCACCCGGGTACACATATCACAATGCAAGTATGCAACCACAACAACAACATATATAGTACGAGTAATAGTAACGATGATGATGGAAATAATTATGAAGGCTGGCACCTTAGTTTCTTGAGTGCTGCATGAAGATCAACCGGTGAAAAATACATGGGTTCATCATCAAAAGACATAAGGACGGCACTTAGTAAGTCGTCAGTGGAGGAAACGCTGACGCTTAGGTTTTTTTTTTAATTTTTATTTGGAAGTGTCTACTATTTTCCCCTTGATATAAACCGCCGTCCCTACTTTCTTAATAGGTCAACATAAATTGCGTCTAATAAGACCCAACACGCCGATGGTACAACCGGGTAGCTACGTACACCCGGCTGTACAAATACCCCCTGCGTATACGAATATGTATACGCGGGCTGTGCTTTGTTCGTCGGTAGTACTATAGTTCAGTTTTTTTTAGTTCAGTTCAGCATCTTTCAGTTTTTTTCAGCTGTCTTCAGTTTTTTTCAGTTCAGTTAAGCATCTTTCAATTTTTTTCAGTTCAGTTCAGTTTTTTTCAGTTCAGTTCAGTTTCGCTTCATATCGTTTCAGCCGATCAAAACACACCTTAGTTTGTTTTTTAAGCGTCTACCATTTTCCCCCTCCTAAAAATCGCCGTCCCTACTTTCATATTGGTCGATAAATTAAAATAACAAAGTAATTTCCATCCAAAAAAAAAGTATTTAACCCAACAAACCAAATGAAGCCCATGGAATGAAAGTTTTTTTTTTTAAATTCCATGTATCGATGACAACAAAGCTCTTAGTTATATGTGCAAACAAACGAAACATAGTTCAAAGTATCAAATACCCATTCTATTGAAGGCTTGTCTTCAAGAGTAGCGACGGATATTATTATGGTTGAGGTAAATACAATTTTAGGTTTTGATGAATTTGAATTCTTCCAAATTTTCTATAATTTACAACATAAGGGTTTATTCAAAAGCAATCCGGCTTGCAGTCTTTTGATAATGCGCCCGAGGATTCTTCATTCTGTGATCTTAGTGCGGCTCTCAAGGGTTTAAGGTGCCAAACTTTTAGTAAATACATGTATTAATGTGAGCGTTGTACGTAGCAATGACTGATACTTTTACTGATCTCTATGGTTATAGCTCTCATCCTTATGTACGTGAATGGAGCCCCGATAAATCTATCTACAAGTTGTTGTACATATTTTGCCTGCCCGAACTTGTAAGTATTTGTTCTGTCCAGTCTTCTCCCTGCTTGTCTTGTTGTTGAGGCTTGCTCATTTTATTAGTCTTACGAAAAATTGCGTTACGTGCTTGGATAGGATGGTCTCCTCAATGCCATCCAGTTGCTATCATCGAGTACTTCTGACCTAAACCTTAGGAGGATTTGCATACGATGTGTAGAGGAAGGACAAGTTGCCCAGCTTGCTGCTTTATTGTTGTTTGCTTGGAAGTCAATGGCGGGTCCTGATTTGGAGACTAATTATAGCCCCATTGCGGGGCTTATTATGAAGGGGTTACTCCGTGCCGATATTAATGAATGCTTATTTAACGCTGGTGGGCAGGGGAACCCTCATACAATCAAGAAGACATACTTGACCTGTGCATTGGAAGCTGTGATAGTATTGAATATTGTCCGTGATGTTATTCATGAATATCGCGATTCGGGGAGGGCTAAGGTATTGCATTGTCCTTATTCATGAATAACTCTTTCAACTTCATAGGTCCGGTGCCTATGAAGTTGAAAGAGTTATCTCTATCTTTCAACTTTAGGTGATTATGGATAATAGCAAAATGACTATGAAAACTTTCCAATACTTCTTATTTTTGGTGAAGTTGTTGGAAGTCAATACTTCAATGCAGCAATTGGTCAATCTCGGAAACAACCTCTCTGTTTTCTTAAACAAGGGTAAGGTTGCGTACATCCTGACCCGATTACCCTCATTTAATGGGGATTTACACTCGATTGTTGTTGTTGTTTAAGCACACAGGAGTCTCACTCACTTGGAAACTTTGAATCTAAAATTAAAAAATTTACCTCAATGTAGCTACAACTACATGAATGCATAACTAGCTAATTCGTTATAATCAAAATGTTTGATGGTTCAGTTTTTTCAAATGTTAGTGTCTACTCTCTAGTAGGTAGCATGTCCAAGTACTTGAGTGGTAGTTTTCAAGGTCAATCAATTAGTGTGCACGGGTGTATTAAGATTAAAGGTTTCTTTTCAAAATTTCTGTAGATTCATCAAGCAAACATTAATTGCTTACACTAAATTGGACCTTACTGAGGACAATTGTACCCTCTTGGAGACATTTAGTTTTTTGTATCCTTGGTCTAGGGTTGTCTTCGAATTTCTAACTTGTTGTTTCCTATATTTTTCCAGCATATTCCAAAATTTGATGTGCCATATGATATTGCATATAAGATTTGGTATAAATATGATACCGAAGGCATCTATAAGCCTGAGGATGTGTACTCAGATGATATACCTTGGTAAGATCGTTATTCCTACTTATAATTCAGTGTTAATTTGCGTTCATTATATTTGTTTGACTTTTGTTGGAATCTTCCAATTTCGGACTTTGGTTGACGATGATGTTTTTGAACATGATACGATGCTCCCATGTGACCCAATCAGTTTGCATCCCAAACTCAATGCGGAGGAGAAAGGTTTGTTTCATCTGCTCAAACATTAAGATGGTTAATGGTTTGCATACTTAGTTTTTTCCTTCAATTTGTCAACAGCTTCCTTCAAAGAAGCTCTTGAAAGGCAAATACAGATAGGGAAGTCATCCAAGATTGACTTGGTAAGATCCCCAACCATTTAACAATGGTGATCGAAGATTGTACTTTGTGATGCATGCAAGAATCAAATAATAAACGATTGAACGCAAACACATGTACAGCTACATAATATTAACTCTGTGGTGGCCTTTGTCACAAAAAAAAAAAAAAAGTGGTGGATAACACAAAAATTCACTATCCTTATATCATTGGTTCACTGCTTTATCTTCTTCTTCCAATGGCATAACATTGACACTTATTGACAATATGCGCGCATAGACTACATATGTTGGTTGTGTACATCAGTTTAAAACAAAAGATTTATTTTATGAGCAATTAAAATTGATGATCAAGGAACCACTAGTGTGAGACAATGTACGACTTATGTTCTGGCGTGCTCATATTAGTTCATGATCCAAATTTGCCATCTCTTTTACGCATACAAAATTTGAAGAAATACTTTCACAATATCCCATTTCGGGGATGAGATTCTCTGCTACCTATCTCTATGCTTATGGTGTATATATATACTAATGACAGTATGGTTCTTTTCAATGTTGGGCCAGCCTGTTAGTGTCTTTGATCCAAGACTTCCTCATTTTGATGACAATCGTAACGCCAGGCTCTCTGTTGATGATATTCGGAAAATTTGCCTCCATGATGATTTCGAGTATGAATATGCTCTTCAGACAGCCATCGAGGAGGACAACAGAGATGTCTTTATAGAAATAATCAAGTCGTCGAAAGGTCAAGAGTATAGGAATGACAATGTGCCCCTCCGGGTATTCAAGGAGGACGCGGTGGATTGTTTTGCTGCAATTCTTAATGGTGAAGCCGATGGATTGTTGACTCTAAAGGGTATTTTGTCTCCTGATGCCCCTGCTGGATGGACTCTTTTACATGAAGCTGCTAAAACAAATGTGGCTAACATTGCTTCGCTACTTCTTGAGAGTGGGTTTGAAGCTGATGCCAACACTACAAGCTTCTATTCTGAATTGAATTTAGAAGAGGCGCTGCCACTTCATATAATTCTTGCAAACGCTCGGTAGTGTTTCATCCCATCTAAATATCTTGTTTAATTTGTAGTATGGTCCACCATTCTCTCATATGTGCATGTTCATTATAGTATGGTTTCTTATTCTCTTCTTCTGTGCAGGTTAGTATGCATGAGTAGCGATAGGTGGACGGGAAGAAAGTCTGCTGTTGGGCTTATAATCAGACTGTGTGGACGGACAATGGTGTGTTACTTTTGTCATTTTACGTTAGTTTTATTGTTGTTGTCATTTTTGATGACATTGTTGATGAAGTTGAAAGAAATATATCTTTATAATTATGCACCAAATTAAAATACCTAAAAGACCTCTAAGTACTTCTTGTTTTTAGTTAAGTACTTCTTGTTTTTAGTGAAGTTGCAGGAAGTAATCCTTCAATGCAACAATCTTTTAGGGTCAATCTTGGAAAATCCTCCTTAAAATCTTGGTTGCATACATTTTGACCCGCATTGAATGAGGATTACACCAGGTTGATGTTGTTGTAGTTTGTTGTTGTCTCGTCTTTGCCAATGTCATCATTGAAGCCTATCTTCTTTCATCATCAATCTGATAACTCAGTTAATTACTGGCTCTCAATTTCGATTGTTACTAAATAAATCTCTATTGACTCTTATTAGTTCAATTGAAGCCGGCTTTCACCAGTTTTCCACCGTCATTGCTGATAGTTTTAATTTGTTATCATCCCCTTGTTTTGTAGAAACTTTCTCAAAGGCTTTGCTGCCCTAGAGAACTCCTAAATACATTTTTATGTAGTTATCTATAATTGTTGTTTTCATCAAAGACGATATCATTTCTGTTATCGGAGTAGCTTTTCTTTACTTTATAAGTTTTGTGGCAGAGTGGTTTTTTGGAAACTGTGAGAGTGCTTGCTCTGAAGACGTATAATGTCAAGCAAATATTTTTGAAGTATTTACGGGAAGGAAAGATGCTAGAGGTGGGTGCATTATTGATGGTGGCACGTAAGCAGCTAATGTCTTTCTCCGACTATGTCGGGTTTAAGAGCATTAGGGAATTGCGTGATCATCTGGTAAGTAGTAGCTACAGTGACTATGGTCATGTGTCGATTGGTTGCCTATGGAAGGATGAACACATGGAGAAAAAGGAGACATGGGCACTATTGGAGATCTTTGACAAGACTGGTGATGCGATCACAGCTTATATCCAGCAAGAAGACAGATTAAAGGTATCCCCTATCATATGTCCTGAACTGATGTGGCTTTACACCATTCTTAATTAAATCTTCCGTTGTAGGTAGAGCCCTATCAAAGGGCGTTGAAAATTGCAACTATTCTTGAAGATGCAGGCTTTAAAGTCACACATAAAGACGCTTACGTGCTCTCTGAGTTTAGGTATGCAGATGGTGTCCTGTCTATGCTTTGTTGCTGGCATGTTCAATACTAAATTTTGGGTGTCCTCTGCTATGGCAGGACGTTAAGTGATGAATTTGGACTGACCTTTTTGCACAAAGAAGATGAAAAAAACTTAATTGTAAGGATTCATATTCTTTTCTCCCATGAGATCTCAGATTCATGATTTGCCTTTGAGTTTCGGATTTGTGACACTTGTCTTTCATGTTTTTCTCTTGCTGTTTGACTTGGTGTTCTATGGTGTGTGCATTGGATCTTGATGAGTAACTGTTGATGTTATTCTAATATCATCCAAGGAACTCTTAATTTGCATAGAAATTTTGATTAAAGCTATGTTAAGGTAGCAGGTTGAAAATGTTGTCCTTTTGTAATTGCTTAATAAGCTCTTGGCATGTCAAAGAAACATTTATTTGACTCTATGGTAGTCTGGTGATTACAGCATGGGTAGTGTTGTCACTGCTGTGGTGATCCATTGAAAGTTATACAGGTGATGATTCACATGCGCGTGTGCTTGTAATTTGAGTATCTGTGCATTATGCAACAATGCAACTTTTGAGTTGCATAATCTGTACTTTGGACAAGAGTCTGAGTACTGCAAATGTTTATATTGTCCTCATTATGCTTGATCGGCAATGGTTTTCGGTGCAGAGACCTAGCTGGGATATTTCGGCAGAAATGACGAACAATGATAAGCAAGTAGGCGCTACTAATCTACATCCTCGGAGACATATGTCGTTCACGCCAATATGTCAGACCCCTTCAATGAAGTTGCCTCTCGGAATTCGGCACTTCGGAACAATGTCGTCGACGGAGCCACATAGATCCAAGAGTCTAGCTACCAATGGTCTGATGTCAGGGATTACTGTCGTGGCTAAGCCTCTCAGTGGTCCATTATTTGTTGCCATCCTGAAATGTTTACCATTGACGAAGATGTTTAGGATTATCCCTACAGGGAGATGGGTGCACTATGCTGCTACCCTGAAGGCCTGAACTAGAGAACTTTTTTGATGATGTATATTACGTACTGACCTTGTCGAAGTCAATAGTATGATCAACCTGTAGTGTTTGGTTCTCAAAAAAAAAAAAAATGTAGTGTTTAAATGTGGTGCTCTTGAAAAATGCAGACGGTCTTTAATGATTCATGCTCTTCTAGACATGCCCTAAATCTTAGAAATTCCACATAAAAACAAATTTGAGACATCTAAATGCACCAGCCTGAGGCAATTGCCAATTGGTATGTCATGAAAGAACTTTTATTATCAGTGAATTAGCTTCTCTTCTCTCGCGTACTTGCCACCAAGCAGGGTAAGAACAGTACTAATTCCAAACAAACAAGACAGTATGTACAAAGAAGATAGCTAAGCAGTCTCCAATTAGTTGTCTATAGCAAGACCCTAAACCTACAGCAAAGAGGAGAATCTAAACTTTTCTCTGTATGTCAATTAGGTGTTCCAGGAAGCTGATCTTCTCAGCACAGGTTTCATCTGTTTATCTTCCTCCAGAGCCACCATACCCAGATGTGATGGGTCCTCTAGCAACATCTTCGCAACAAGATAACCAGCTATTGACCATGTCTGAAACTTACGAGCTTGTTTTCCAATGTATCGCCCCTGCTTCCCATCGTAGTACTCGGGCCAACTGTCCTTTATCAACCGAGCTTCAGCAAGTTCTATGGCTCGTCGCGCAATCTGAGGGCGTCCCACTTTGATGCATGCGGCTGTTAGGAGCCATAAGAGAACTGCACCAAAAAAAATTGCAGTTTAAATTGCATTCAACTGAATGCACCTAGTAGAATCAAAAAATAGTCTTTTTCACTTTCACATCTTTTATGGCAAATTCGCCTTAAGGATTCCGCAAGTGCCTGACTTAAGATTCGTTCTAGCTGGGATTACTACAAATACAGCTTTTTGAAGAACATTCGATTATACATTTTCAAAGTTCGAACATTTAAAAAAAAACTCATTAACTTGATGAAATGGACGTGCCTAAAATAGAAGGCGTTTTGTGTGTAGGAGATTCTAGACAAGCATACCTGGCCAAGAGCCCCCATTGTGGTAGCTCCATCTGGTATTCTTCGGATCACATCCTGTAACAATGCGCCACTCATGGCTCTCAATGGCAGGATAGCAGACTTTTAGAGGCATTTCACCGACCAATTCTTCCCATCTGGCTTCTATAAGATCCATGATTGCAGTGGACTGTTCTGATGTTGCCATGGATGAAAGGATAGCAATACAGTTCCCCAAGCAGAACCAACGAATATCCATTTTTGCAGGGCTAACATTTCCAATGAAGTAGCCTCCCCGGATGGGCATGAAGTCAAATACCCATTCCGGCAAAGAATCAGGCATGACATTGAATTTGTTTACTGCAGTGTGGGAGTATTCTTCTGTTTTGTATCGATAGATGTCATTCAGCTGCTTAAAGTCCATCCAATAATAACTTCTCATGTGATAGCTCAAAGCATGAAGTCGCTTGCCTATCCGTTCTATAATGTCCTTACCCTCAGCATCTTGCTTCAGCAAAAGCAAAGCACACCTTAAAGCCATAAAGAAAAGGGCTTGGATTTCAAGCGGATATCCATAAACACCCTGTACACACCAGAAAGATAAACCAGTTAGGCAGTTAGAAAAATAATATTGACTCGTAAATTACATGACAATGTTTTTCCTCTGGTAGCTTCAAGTCGGAGAAATCAGCATCAGCATAATGTCAGAACATCTCCAGGAATAAAAAACAATTGTCATCAGAAACAAGTAAGTGTAGGCAGCTAGCTTATCCATTCAGTCAAATTGAATCTAACAACCATCCTATATGTAGATTTGTAGATAAGCTTTAGTTCTGCCTGAAAGACATCATCACGACTGACTCAGCAAATGTATATGCCAGGCTTCGTCTGGCCCTTCTATTGCTCAAGTAAAGTTAAAGGCGAACATTTTTTCTTTTTTTTTTTGATAGGAAAACAAATTTTATAAATCAAATGTCAAAAGAGAAACCAAGGACAAGGAGAACTTGTATTTATGAATTAAAGCTCAATATTGCTATCCGTCCCTTCATGTCAATATTGTGGTTCAAGTCATAAGCTATGCAGAGTTCAGCTGAAATCAAGTATGCAAGCCAGTTTTCAAGTTTCATCGCATTTTCAAACTTTTTCATTGTGATCACTGATCAGCAAGGAGCACTTAATAGAAATTTACAGGCAGAAGTTAGAGAAAGTCTCTGTTGAAAACAACTGAAAGAATGAACTAGAGAAGCAACTTAAAAGAATCTTGTATAAGTTGTATTTGTACGACACATCAGAGCAGTTCTAACAAAATCCTTCTTAATCACATAACGCCCTCCCTTTTTTAGTGGTTGTAAAATAAATAGGCATTCGAATTTTAAATGTTCCATTTGGACACTCCCAATTGTAATACATCAAAAGACTGCCAACTAGTCAGCATATAAAGGGATTCACATTACAAGAAATGACAGTATCAAGTAAAACATCAAGATTTGCAGGAGAAAACATACCATTCTACGATCAATCATGCAGCACCCATCAGCACAGAGGAGAGTTGGAAATGTATCAAACCCCTCAGAAAGACAGAGACTGAGGATGAGGCGCATGCCTTTCTGGCATTCGGGCATTTCAGCCAATGAAGAATCTCCAGTACACTTAGTATAAGCCCGCAGCAATATGATCCACCAGAATCCTGAATCAACTGGAGCAACTCTTCCAATTGCACTTTCACCGAAATCCGCAATCAACGTCTCATGGTTCCTCACTGGATCATTGTAAACTTTGAAGCTAGCTGGCATGACTCCTTCACCTAGCTGAAACCGGTCAATCTTTTTCTCCCATGATTGAAGGCGGAGAGTCTTTAAAAGGAAATTCTTCACGATTTCAGGTTCCCCGTTCATCAAAAATGCCAATGCACTGGGAACAAAATCCCTCACGAAGACCTAAACAAACAAAGGTAATTTGACATTTTAACTCATGTAAACTAATGATTCAGTGTAAAGTAAGACTTGTGATAAGAAGAACCAATGAGACTGAGACACCAGCTACAGTAGCAAACTTCCAATTAGAAAATAGAGAGAATCAGAAAGTGGAAATGTAAGATTACAGGCTAATCTCCTGAAAGTTGAAACCCAGACGAAGCTGGACGAAAGTACACAGGAGCTGCTATACCTATTCCTATGTGGACACAGATTGAAGTACTTCTACCATGGAAGCTGTATACTGTCTATGAGGTCAACGAACCATAGCAATACTATTTCATGCCATCTGTACGTAGATACATTTTCAGAACAACGCGATTACAAGCAAGAAGCAACAAACATGTGTCCGATGTTCCACACCTTCCAGCAGGGAGCAAAGAGCACTAGAGCAGTATCAATATGAATTACAGAAAATCTGTATGAATATAGCAATTAAAAAGAAAGATTATGAACTCACTCATCATATAATTCTTAGGACACATTAAGCATTTTCTCAATTGATGGATGCTTTACATGATCCAAGGTATATGCTACGTGAGGTAGTCAACAAGGCTCATAATTCACAGGAATCCTAATATAACAAGCCTGAATATGGTGGAACCAAACGTCACAACTTTGGCTTTCAGTTTAGACGTTCACGACACAGGATAAAGACATGATGCAGACATACAGTTGAAGCAACAAACAATGAAATTCCAGCTCTCAAGGACCAAAAAATGTAAAAAGATATAGAAAAGAAACAGAGGACTGGGATATTACCTGATCATAATTGAGTTTCTCCTCAGAATTATCTGCTGCTGCAAGTGTCCCAACAGGCTGGCCTCGAAAATGAACCAAAGACTTCCTCAATGCCTCCCAGGCTTCAACAAGAGATGAGTGACTGTCCCCCCCAGCATGTGATCTTGGGGTACTCAAACCAGACCTTGGCGTATTGAAACCAGAAAGTCGGCTAGGATAAAAAAGATTTTCCAGGTGATCAGCTAACCGGGAAACATCAGGGTTTCTTGAAATTCGAGGAGATGGGACACTTGAAAACTCATGAATAGACCTCTCATCAAGTGACCTCTGCCGATCACTAATATTCAGCCGAGGCTTTTCCATGATCTTTGCAAGATCTTCAGTATCATCAATTGTAAACAAACTATCAGGCGGACTTGCATTTCCATTTTGAGTAACTTTGACTGTGAGGCCCGACATCTTGAGTCTGGACTTCTGAGGAGTTCAATCTGACGACAACTGATCAAGCTTCTCAAAAACTGCATACACAACCATCATAATGCACTTCATTTCTAACAAAAGCAGTAAATTTCTTCTGTTATTGTTGCTACACGCATTAAGTAAAGATGACCTCCATCTAACAATACTTGAAGTGCACATGGAAGGAAAACATTGTGAATGTATTTAAAACATTGATTCTGAAACAGAACACCCCTATCCTTTTGTTCTTCACTTCCACAAGCCGGGAATAAGTTCCACACAGATAAACAAAAACATTTAGAAATTTCATTTTCTTCACTTCTGGATTTTGCAATATCTTTACAATTTACATTCTCAATGCAAAATAAACAATTCACCAGAACATAGAAGCCAATACAAAGTGATTGTCCAACATATAATCAAGGTGAGCATTTCCAAATTTTAGTCACAAACAAACAGAGCCTAAAAGCACTCATTCACTAAAACCAAGATTAAGCAACACTGACAACATCAACAGATTTTCATTCAGTCAACATGGTTTTTCTGTCTCTTTACATGAATTATGAAGCTTAACCCCTCTGAACAGGTCTAACCTACACCTGTGACATACCTATGGCCATACAGTCTTATTCTAATCTTGATGCAACTAATTTCTCAAACCACTATGAACACATCTGAAAATCTTGAGGACTAAAAAGATCATATCTTTTTGCCCACAAAAGTCTCAACTAGAAGTTAATGAATGCAAAAAGATATCCCTTTTACGATTTTCCTTTTTCTTGCCATAATTTACATGCCCAGAAAATTAACCATCACAAACTAACTAACCAAGTATCTGAAATTCACAATGATGGGCTTGCAATCTATTTACCATGCAAAAGAAAGCCCATTTGCAAACACAAAAAACATACCAACAAGATCAAGATTCATGAATAACAACAACATTTCAAAACAAGAAACAGAATTTCAGCAACATAAACAACAAACAACACAAGAACAAGAATTCTGCATGAAAAAAAGATTACCCTTATAATAAAAATGAACAAATACAAATTCAACCCACAAATCATAAACAACAACAACAACAACAACAACACAAGAAGAAGAATTCTGCATGAAAAAAAGATTACCCTTTTAAAAATGAACAAATATAAATTCAACCCACAAATGATCAGTCAAAAAGAAACAGACTAACTATCAAAGATTGACAAACTGACCTCTCAAAGTAACGTAACCCCACAAGCCTCCTTCACTTTACCAATGAATGAAAGTGAGTAAGAAAGTTAGAGAGAGAGAGAGAGAGGAAAACAGCTCTCACCCAAAGAAAGTGTGATATATTTATAATGATATAATGATATGTTATGTAAAAATCTCACTAGACTATAGTTTTTGTTGCAGTCACTACTAACTTTATTTACTTGAAGCCTTGAAGGGTCATATAGTTTCCATTGGTTGAATCACAAAAACAAAAAAAGAGGTTGTAACGAAATGGGCATCTGATCAAATACCCAATCATTCACCAATCACCGCTTAATACGGTAAAAAGATAAAAGGTGAAAAAATCTCAAATGGGTTTACGTTAAATTTGTTTGTTTGTACACTTTTTTAAGTTCTCACTAGATATTTGTTTTGTTTGTTTGTATGCAGGTCAGTCAGTATGTACGTCATTTATTCAGTCAGTCAGTTCTTTATTAGGAAAGTTGGATAGTGATGTGAGCAAAACTAAGGTTTTAATCAAATAATTGTTAAAAGTACATATAATGATTTATGATGATAGTCGTTGTTTTCTATCTCAAAATTGCACAAAATGACTAGGTGTGGTCCATTCATATTATGCCCTGGTGGCTAAGGAATACCCTGGTGGCTAAAAGTTCATATTCTTTACGGTTGAATTACGGAACTGAATTGAATTGAATTACCGAACTGAACTGAATTGAATTACCAAACTGAATTAAACTTTTAATTCAACTTAATTGAACTAAAAAAAAAATTACACTCAATCAATTATCATGGCCTTAACTATATGAAAAAACTGAATTCTTTGTTTAATTATTTTCATTCTCAATCAATTATCATGGGCCTATTTACGAAATTATATGTCCAAACTTTTGCAATAATATGTTAATAACTACGAATGAATACTAGCTTAGTAATTACGAGCTCATTAGAAAAAAAAAAAACTAAACTAAATAGCTAAACTTATTTAAGTGGTAAACAATAGACTTCATTTTATATTTTACACCATATTTTATACGTACGTATGGTGTTACGTAAATTGTTGTGTAGTACTCGTATACTAGTAGGAGCACGGCGAGATGCATGTGTGATGTGTCCTTTATGGCAGGTAAAATTAAAAAGGTATAGCTAGTGTACAAGAGGTTGGATTTTTCCTTTTCACAGTTTGCATGAAAGCACGTGTACGGCTGGTGGCTGGGTTTGATCCAAGGCATCTCTGAGCATCTGAATGAGAGGCAGTATACACTGCCAAAGAGTTGGTGACTGATGACTCAGGTTTCAGGACCATGCATGGACTCCACTCTCTCTCTTTGTCTAGTTCTTTTTTCATCAATTAATTCCTCGGTGGTCATTCTAAAGTTTGATTCCTTCACTCGATTTTATTTTTTTAGCTTGTCTTACACTTAGTGCACCAAATACTTATTCAATTAAGTTCAATTTAGTTTAACTTATAATTTGTAATATGTTAAATGAACTTCCTAATAAGCTAGTTGTTCGTAGATCATTACCATTCCGGTGTAGTGGAGTACGTTGAGAATCAATGTGCTTGTACAATAATCAATTATATCGTGGTCAAAGCTTGTAACAAATGTGATTGAAATTTCCATATATAAGTTGATCAACTGTTTCGTTGGTTGATAACTTCCTAATTATGTGAGTTGGAACACACTGAAATTATTGACAATAGTGCATACTTAGAGGAGATAATTGGAAATAACTCAAGATCATTGGAAGTCCTTATTGTGGTGCATCGTTGTTGATGTGACTATCGCTAATTCGCTATATATATGTAGGGCTACTTTGGGAGAAAGTAGGAGCAATTAGCAGTTAACAATTAATAGGCTAGAAGTAGATTTGACGAATAGATGAACGATAAAGTACTCTTGAAAAATACTTTCCTCGGAGTATTTTGCTCAAGCTTAATACCAATGCAAACATATCCAAGGAGCAATCTCCCCAAGGATGATCTAAAAAAAAGAAGAGCTTTGCTACTACTTATACTAGTGCAGCTCCCGTGCGATGCACGGAATTGGAAAATTAAGGGTGATGTAATGTAATTATTTCACAAAAGAGAAAAATGTGTGTGCACCTGTTTTTTTATATGAGACTGGGTAAGAGGGGTCATTATTGTGTAGTCGAATGTAATTAATGTGTAACCGGGGGGTCATTATTGCGTAGTCGAGGGTCGATAATATCTAGTCTCATATATGAAACATATGCAACAGGTTTACACAAAAAAAAAATCTTCACAAAATACCGATCAATTGATGGTCTAAGTCACCTTACTATTGTTTCCAAACTCGGTTTTTTGTTGGATATACATTTTTTTGTATTCTGCTATTTATTTAGCGAATACAGTATGATTGAGTCAAGTCAAACTTTATTTTTTTTGGGAGCAAGGGACGGAAAGGGGTACTATTTGTTAATTATGTTGACAATGAAATATGAAAAAGAAAAATAGCACTAAGACTCTTTTGGCTTTCCTTAGCTTTTAGCTACGATTTTATAAGCGCATGTTTTTTCCGTTTATAAAAACCTGAACTAAAATGATTTTTTTTTAAAATAAACTAAAAATATTCATCTGAACTGAAAAATATTGAATGCAATTAAAATATAACTGAAATTAAAATGAAATGAAAGATACTTAGGGTGTAATTTGTTCGTCTTTTACAGAACTGAATTGAAAAAAACTGAGCTGAACTGAAAAAAATTAAAGGTAGATAAAATTATAACTAAAACCGAATAAATTGAAAAAAAACCTGAACTAAATTGAATTGAACTAAAAAAACTGAATAAAACGTAAAAAAAATTAAATAAATTGTAATACTTAAAACGAACAAAACACAGCCAAAAAAACTAATTGAAGAAGACATGATACTATAAAATTAGGGTTTGTTTTGTTCTCATGTAAATACCTGAACCGAAAAAAGCTAAAGTGAATTGAAAAAAGCTGAAAGTATAACTAAAACTGAATGAAACTAAACTGAAATGAACCGCATGAAAAGAAATTGAACTGAATTACACTTTTTTTAAAAGCAGATATATAAATTAATAAATTTATAAAAGTGGTTATATGCCTGATTGCTTAAATTGTTCTATGTGTTTCCCCTCATTTTCGCATGCCCCCAAGTCTTCAGTATTTGTATTTTTGTTAGTACATGTTATACGGATGTACAGTACGTTAGTTACTATTACCTAATGGCAACAATAATCACCAAAAAGCACAGCACAAAAATAGAGAAACCGAAATTGAGAACCGGAGCACATGTACTATTAATCATTACGATCAAGTTTAATTCTATGTGATGAAAGAATAAATTACATAATAATTATGGCAATGATTTTATTAAAAAATTTGTTTTACATATGGAATAGATTTTATTTTTTTTCTAATTATACAAAAGTTGTAAATCTTAAACTGTTTTTTTCCAAAATTAATTTAAGAAATTCTATATATAATAAAAAAATATTGATTATTCCTAATTCAATCAATATTTTCCAGATTTCTTTTTTTTTTCTTTCCTTTTTGGAGTTTTGAAAGTCTTTTTTTTTAAAAAAAAAAATATAAATTAGTTTATGGCAATTCTATTAGTTTAACTGGAGTTTCCAGCCAACCCGTAGCTTCCACATAAGTATAAGCTGGATTATAAAAGGCAAGGCTCATCCAGTTTTCTCTATCCGTAGCCTCTCTTAGTATATAATATAGATTATAAGTAATTCTAAGACTCCCCGTCCACATAGGCACACCACTAACTCCGCCACTGAAGAAAACAAAATAGCCATTGCCCATGGAGACTACTAAGTCGCTTCCGCTAAAGGTGACTCAACTTAGGCAAAGTCTCCTCAAGCCGAGGCGACTCTATGTGTGCACAGTCGCCTCCATTTGAGGCGACTTTGCACTCTTTATAAAAAAATAAATCAAACTTCTTTTTTCCATTTGGGCCAATGATTTCTCGCATATATTGCCGAACCTTGCTTCTCATTATTCAAATAGACAATCTCTCTCTATTTACTACTACTTTCATGGGGGTTTTCTGCAGCTTAAAAAAAAAAACCACCAATGTAACCATGGAAACTTTGCAGGGAAAAAGAAATATGCTGATGTCTTTCTTCTATTAGACTATTATACAGAAGAAGTTATGAGATGGGGTTCAAATGAAAATTTAGAGTTATTACAAAATTGAGTCACAAATGAAAATCTTGAGGGTCTGAAAGAATTGGAATTTTATGTTATTTGGGGGGATTTGGCGTTGAAAGCAAATCTTTAAGGAGATATAAGAAAGCGGAATGGCAATACAACAATTTTGCAGCAAACTCGCCATGGCTGGAGGTGACTTTAATGGTGTTAGACTGTTACTAACGGAGTTTGCACGAGCCAACTTGGATGGTATAGTGAGAATTACTTTTGAAGTGGGGGTAGAGTGAGATTTTTTTTTTACACAAAGGCATGTACGGCTAGAAAAAACCCCATATCCAAGAGTATTTTTGACTGATAAACTACTCTTATAACATGAAAATACTAACCACTATCTAAAAAATAAGGCCATGCTTCCTTCATATTTTTCCATCTTTCTATTTTAGAGTGCTCTCAATCTAGTATCCTTTTTTCACAACTTATTTGTCTAATTTATAGTACTAATCAATTATTATTTTTTAAAAAATTTCTTTATATCTAACAGCTAGTTATCTTTCCAGTTTAAAATAGTTTTTGAAAACTTAATTATTATTCCTTATTAATTCAGCAATCAATTTCAACTCAATAAAACAAAATTAAAGCCTACTAGTTATTAATTAAAAAATAAATTAATAAACAACAATTAATTTATAATTTTCCCTTAATTAATTCCTTACGGCTGTATATCATACTTTATCTTTCTCTTCCTATCTCTCCATCCTCCCATTTCTCCTATCTATACTCTCTTTCTTCACCAAAGTAGTGCTTAGATCAAATGAATTCCTCCTCCATATCGGTTATTGAGGCTATGTTTTGCTCAATTTAAATGTTGGAATTCGATAAAGCTAGGTTAGATTTTAATTAAGTTTAGTTCATTTTTGTTTTTTTCAGTCAAATTTAGTATCAATTTTCCATTTTTCTCAATTTATTTTTTATCAATTCTAATTTTAAAAATAGCTATCTTATAATTAACAATATTTAAAAACCAAAATTCCAAACAAGGTCTATAAAATATCAAGAATTTGGGATACATTTGGGATTAAATGTAGGTTGGGCCTTTTACAAGATGCAATACACAAGCTTTTCGTGGACCTAAGCCTCAAACCCCCATGACCATCTTAGCCATTTATCTTCCAAAAATAGCACGGCCCAAATTCCATAAATCCCGTCCACTTCAAAAGTTAAAATAAAAAATGAAACGAAATGCCAAAACATAAATAAAAAGAAAAAATACGTTAAACCCACTAAAAACCCTTTTCAGCCACCCACAACTATTTTCTCTTTTCACATTGTAAGAGTTTCTCAGCAATGGGGAAAAAGAGAAAGCTCAGTTCCTCAGAACCAAAACCCACAAAAGCAGCTAAAAAACCACAAACAGAAAAAGAAAATAACCCTCCAAGGTGTGATTTTGAGGAGAGAGAAGGGGGTGCAGCAGCAGCTGTAGTAGATGAGGGTGGTCAGTGGAGGAACTTGGAGCTTTTGTTGTCTATACAAAGCAAAGATATTACTTGCTTAAAGTTAGTGTCTTTTCACTTCTTTTTACTTTTTTTTTTGTTGGGTGTTTGTTTAATTGATGTGGGTATGTTGTTTTTTATGTGTTTGTTTAGTGTTTTTGACATTTGGGTTAAGTTTTTTAAGTGCCCATTTGGTGATTTTGTGGGAATTTGTTGGTTTGATGCCATTTTGACTTCAAGAAATTACTGCCCATATGTTAATTTTGATTGGTATTAACTTTAAGGTGTGATTGTTGTGTATATTTTGTTGGGTATGTGTGGTTTTTTGCTATTGAGCTGTGTTTATGAAATTATGCTTGTTCTTTTTTTGATTGAAAGGTGTTGGTGTTGAATTGGAGGCTAGTGAAATGGGATTAGAGTGTATACAATATGATTTTGAGAGTGACATTATGTAGATGATTACCAAGTTGTAATTTTGATTTTTTTGATTTATTGATTTTTCGATCTCCGAAAATGATAGGTTTTGTTTGTGACTATTATTTGTATGAGTTGTTTTATAAGGGTATCAATCAAATGGAGCAAAATTTGGAAGATAAGTTGTTAGAAGTACATATGTTTGTGGGCAATGTGTAAAGTGCTGACATTTATGTTAACATATAGAAAGTGCACAAGGATTTGCTCTTATTAAGGATAGGAAAGACTTGTGTTTTGAGGGATTCTCATTTTTGTAGTAAGTAGTAACTGATTGGGGTTTTTTTTTTACAGGAAGGTGGATGTAGTGTTTGATTATGTGAGTTCTCTTGTCAATAAAGAAGGTGGCGCAGATCGAGAGTTCAACACATTGAGTGTTTCTCGACTGATTACATACATTAGTAACTGGTTACAGTCGTTATTAATCACCTCAGAAAAGAAAATCCGGGCTGGAGATAAGGAGTCTGAAGAGTCACAAGTGTGTTTGGATTATAGATGTTGGGAGGTGTTGAAGTTTTGCTTGGAGGAATCTTCGAGAAATCATGTTCCTTTAAGCTTGTCACGGGATTTATTGCGAGTTATTTCATGTGTTTCCAGGAGTGCTCTGGGTTTGATTAATTCTGTGGACGCTAATGCTATAGAATCTGCATTTACCAATTCAAAGTATGAATTTTACAAAGCTGTAAGTGATTGCTTACAGGTTCTTTTCACATCCCATGGTCAGTCGTTGACTGCAAATTTGGAATTATGGACTGTGCCGGTTCTCGCAGTTCTTGAAATCGCTACAAAAGTTTGCGGTAGTAATATCCAAGGCAGTGTTGTTGAAGACTTGCTTACAAATTTTTCATGCTTGGTGCTTGAGCCATTCTCCAAATTCCTGAAGGTGCACCCTAGTCGCAAAAGTGGATTTCATCTCTTTGTGGATAAACTCCTCGAACAGCTCTTGTGTTTGCTAAGTCTGCTGTGTGTAAAGACCCAAGATGGTTCTGTTTCGGTGCGGAAGTTATTCAAGTTGGCTGAGGACATATTGTCTCTTGGATTGTTTCATTCGGTTCACCTCGATGAATATCTCAGCCTGCACTGTACAGAGAGATATAGTTCTTCAGGTGATGAGAATATTAAAAGTTCGAGAACCACAATCAAAAGTTATCACAGGCACCTTTTTGACAAACTGGAAAACTTTATTTCGGAGAGAAAAGTACAAGCACTGGAAGGAATGGGAGAAATGTTTAGGCTGTTTGTTGAATGTGTGAACAGACACAAGGACTTGGTAGATTCTGGGGGTTCAGTGCTTGTGGGAAGTCAGTCTTCTACGCATATCCCAACAGCCCTTAATGTGACCTCAGGGAAGACTGGTCATGTGGCCTCTTCGGGATCGGAGATGCGAAATTCACTCTTTGATGTCTTTGTTCTTATGATGGAGCCTTTGTTACTTGATTTGAAAAGGCAGGCGGAATGTGGCCTTCAAACTGGCTCTTCGTTGCAAGATATCTACCATGACGTCAAATCTGTGAATAATTTATTATCCATCATGTCACAAAAACGTGTCTATTCAAGAGTGGAGGATAACTCCAAAGGGGCTTGTCTTAACTTCTTCAAAATGATCTACGATCTTTCATTGTCATGTTATGGGAAATTAATTGAAATCTGGAAGCCAACAGTCAAGGGTTCTGCAGTCGATGACACACTCACTTCCATCGCCAAGCAGTTCCTTCTTGTAGTTGGGAACTTCTTGGAAATTGAGTATAAAGTCATTAGCGATGACTTGGAAAGCACATGGCTTATGATTCTCACTTTTCTAGCCATGGTTGACTCTTTAGTTGATGTGCCAGAGAAATCCTCGATGCTTTTGGAGGGAGTTAACTTGGGGTGCCAGGTGATCAACTTTTACGGTGATCTTCGTCAGGTTAGTGAAAATTATCTTGACACAATCATGTGTTGAGAGTATATCTAGCATACAAAGTAATGCTTTGATCTAGTTCCAAAATTTTGTTTTATGGTTTGAGGTTGCTCTCTATCTGGGAACTTGGGGTCCCTGTAATTTTTTTTTTCTTTCCGTATTCCCCATTTCAAAAACTTTTGAGAGCTGTATCTTGCACTTTTTTTTTTGAAACCATGCATGAAGTCAATTTATGGAGGATGTTAATCAATAAATACCTGGTAGATTGATACTAAAGTTAATTTTTCATTTATCTCAGGCACTCTGTTCGATACTTACTTGAGTTCCTTACCAAAATAGTGACATAGACGCGGACACTGGTTGGAACTGACTTTTACTGTATCAGGAGATTAGGGAATGATGGTTTTCTCTTTTTTAAAATAAGTATCACTTGCCAGTAAGTATCAAAGTCTACCTGGTTTGGCAATTCTAATGAACCAATTTTCTCCTTTGTTGCATAAGAAATACAGATGTAATATTCAATGATGGACTCTAAAATAGGGAGGTGTGGAAGGGCTTATCGATTTTTGTACCAAGAGAAATAGTTATATTTGCTCTTTCTTTTAGCGATAGTTTCTCTAAAAGAACTTTTTTCTTTTAAAAAAAGATCTTTTCTATCGTATATCCCTTGAGCCCGGCTTCACACGAAGTGGTTTATTGTATATCCGAACCCGTACCATGTACCAAAACAACCCTAATATCACTAATATGATCCTGTGTGAAACTCATGATCACAGTGGCGTCATGGTTTGATAATGTTGTGTAGTTTTTTCAAATACTTCTGAAATCGTTTGTAACATGATGGGGAACTTAGTGTAAGCTTTTCGTTCTTTTATGAGAATCTCATGGTATATCGCTCTGTAGGTGAATGTTGCTATTTTTACTCTCTGTAGAGGACTGAGGCATCTAGCATTTGATCAAAAAGATGGTGACACGAAGTGTCCTGAACTGTTGAAGTCCAACTTGACTCTTTGTCCTGCATTTTCCAAATCAGGTCGTTTGTTAGTTTTCTCTCAGAAGTTTAGGCTGGCTGTTTGTGATGCAATCAAGTCCATTCCTGAAGGGCAAGCCTGCGGATGCATAAAGGCTTTGATGGAGGACATTTCAGATTCCTTGGCATGGATGAGAACATGTTCACTGACTGGTGATGATCAAATTAGTGATGCCTGCCACAATAGATTCAGCATTCAAGCAGAACTTTTGGCTGTAGTCTTGTCTGAAATTTATTCCCTGGTTATAGATTCTCTATCAGTCACTGCTGGTAATAGTTATCTAATGGGAGATTCTATAAAGAAGCTAATTGTCGTGTTAGGTGCCAGCATGGCTCATTTAGTTGGCTTACCGCAAAACGGTCCTCAGGAGTTTCTCAATTCTGTTATTGGCGAGACTTTTCACTATAACAAGACGTCATGCATGAATGATTGGCGAAGCAAAACTCCGTTTGTTATCTTATTTTTCTTCCGTCTGTATGTTTCCTTCCGAAGCTTATACCGGCAAGCAGTAAGCCTTATGCCTCCTGATTCTTGTAGAAAAATGTCAGAATTGATGGGTGACATGTATACAGCATACTCAGGTCAGGATTTCTTGGAGAGGACTAATTTTGATGATGCTGGCTACTTTGCTTGGATTGTCCAGCCTTCAGCTTCTCTTCAGAGTGTAGTGCAATTTATGAAAGAGACTTTTCTGCAAGAAGGCTTTGTGGGCCACTCTTCTTTGATATATGTGCTGCATACTATGGCTTTTCAGAGGCTTGCTGATCTAAGTCGGCAAATACGGTCTTTAGAGTATATAATCCAGAGCAGTGAGAGTGCAAGTCATAGCAACTCGAACAACGTTGACCTAAAAGGTCTGCGTAAGAGCATATGCAAGCAGGAGACGTCTTTGACCAGTTTGAAACTAGAAGCTGCTGGACTTACTGGTTTCATCTTGGAAAATCTTTCATCAGTAAATGACAAACAACTTCGTTGTTCCACTCTGAATAAAACTGGGGAGAATTCATGCCGTCAGTTCATGGAGATTGACACATGGGATCTAGGCGTGTGTACATTGGATGTGAAGACACTACCTACTGCTATCTGGTGGCTCTTATGCCAAAATATTGATATATGGTGCAATCTGGCCACTAAAAAGCAGTTGAAGTTATTCCTTACGTTTCTAATCTCTAATACAAATCAAGATGAAGGCTATATGGATAAGCTTACTCGGAGTTGTGAAGGCAAGGCAATCAAAGTTACCAGACATCACATCTCATGGGCACATATTCACGATACCAATTTGTATGATCAAAAAGTAAGACATCTGAACCAAAGAACTTTCAAATATATAGTTTAATGATCTCAAATGCATGTTATTGTGTGCACAATGTCTCTTGCGTATTGTGTGTTGCTTAATTGTACTAAGGTGCACCTTCTCTTGTTGTCTACCTTTCTTTTCTTTTAGCACATCTCAAGTAATAAGTTCACAATGCTGTACAATATCTACAAGGTAAAACTAAATTAAATGACCTGCTGGTGACCTTAAAACTAAGTCGTTTTTTTTAATGATACATACCTGTCCATTGAAGTCGAACGCATCTTAAAAGTGATCATTTCCTGAAAATCTTTTATTTTTGTAGTGTTTTAGAGAATGAGTAGGCTAATGCATTTCACCCAGTTTATCTCCGTGGACAACAACTTCGAAATTTTGCTTGGGTTGTCTGTTCAACAGACATTCTCTGATTATCTTATTGTTGTAAGAGTTTGTGTGCTAGCCTATTTGTTCAGGTCTTTCTCTCCCAAATTTTGTGACGTGATGGTGTTCTGGTCCATTCTTCTAGTTTGTCTGCAGGTATATGGCAGCAAGTGTTTGCAAATTGTTGAAGGAGTGTGCCTCCCTGTTATTTAAAGATGCCGCAGACATTGACTTAGAATTGAGCTCTTCTGATTGGACGGAGGTTTTTAATCTGCTTGATAATTCCACTGGGGCTGCCGTAGACAAGCCTCTGGCTGTCTGCTATTCTCATGGCAAACAGATTGAAGGATGCTGCGACAGAAAGATATCAGTGTCTTTAATCAATTCTCCAGTCGCTGCTTGTTGGAATATGCTGGATCTCTTATGCAACGTTGGGGAGAGATCATTAAGCTCCAAGTGTTTGTCACAGTGTTTGGTGTGTTTGGTTAACTTTGAAAGGTAAGCTAAGTATGTAAGATTTAGCATCAATTTCTTTCTGTTCTTCTATATTTCTTCAACATGTGTGTCCCCTATCCTGTGCACGTGTATGTGTCCTTTTTGAAGTATTGAGGTGCATAATACTATGAACATTGATGCATATTGATTGAAGGTGTAGCACAGAGATGTAATAGTCTATTACTGTTTTGTCTTAGACATGTATATTTGTTAGATGTGTGAAGTGAAATAATGAGTTATATATGTTTGTCATATGATAATTTTCAGAAGAAGTCTTCATGTGGAAAGCAACTGCAACTTACTAACGATTTCATGGGCTATTATATGTATTTTGCAGGCTCATAGTTGGCAAGATATTGGACTCTCAAGCAATGTTATGTTTGCATGAGCATCATGAGTACCTCAGATTATTCATTTCTTGCCGCAGAGCCATGAAGTATTTACTAATGTCTTTCTGTGAGACGAGTAAAAGCTCAAGTCTTCCTCTATTCTCTGGGACCTCGTTGCCTGTGTGGTTATTCAAATCTCTGAAAAATGTGGTTGCATGGTGGAATATCAATGCATTAGAACTTAATAATTTGGTAGTTGATGATTTGAGGTTCTCCCTGATGAATCATACATCATATCTGTTTTGCATGTTATGTAAGCATCAATTTAAAATATCCCTTTTAGACCGTGGGGTAGATCACTCAGACAAATCTGACCTTCGCATGAAATCTAATGAAGACGCCAAAGCTTCTGGTCTGGTCATATTAGTTAAGGCTTTGGAGGAGCAGACCAAATGTCTCCCCCCTTTGTTGAAGGAGTCCTTCTGTAGTGGAAATGTGAAAGCTAATGCAAGACTGACAGATCTGAACAAATTATCTTGTGTAATGTCTTGCATTCATGGATTTTTATGGGGATTGGAGTCCACATTAAATGATTTAAGTGCAAGTGGTCGTATAGAAGGTAAAACGATGAAACGTAGGCATCATACCCTCTCTCAAGTGAACAAGTTTATTGATATGGCTGTAGAGTTCTTGGGCCTTTCTTCTCAGATATTTCTTTGCAATAATCAGCAAATGAACAAGTCATGTGATGGTCAAGAGCGCTTAAAAGTACTTCAAGACAGCAATTGTGTGGGGATAAATTCATCTGTGAAGAAGGGTCTTAATGATGGAGGTGAGCATGGAAATGATGACGACAATCAGAATGCTAGACTTGGAAAAATGGTCATTGCTTCGGCTGACAGTCAAAATGTTTTGCGAGCAGACAATGCATACTCTGCCAGTGAAGATCTTACTGATTCGAGCTTTCTTAGTCACCACTGTTTGAGAATTGATTTTTTGGAAAGCTTCCTTAGTGGTCAAAATCATGAGATAGGCTTTTTCCTGAGAGGATTGTTTTGTGTTGCTTCAGCGATTGTAAAGTTAAGCCTGCACGTCAAGTGTCCTCCTCTAACTTCCAATTTGATTCAGTTTTTCATGAGCTGTTCTGAAGTATTGTTGAAAAAATTTTCGAAGATGGTTGACATGCCGAAACCATTGTCTGTTGTGTGTTTAGATGGTTCTGTTAGTTTTATTGAAGCTTTAGGAAGTCAACTCTTATCCAGTGGGCAAGCAACGCCGGATCTGTTCACCAAACTGGTGAAATTGCACTTAGATGCTATTGGAAAATGCATATCTTTTCAGGGAAAAGAAGCTACTTTAGCTTCTCATGATATTGAATCCAGCACCAAGACATTAGTTCAAGGACAAGGTTTGGACCCAACAGTCTCTCGTGCTCTATATAGCTTGGGTGAGCTGAAGACAAGGTTGAGGGCATCTTTGAAGGTTTTAATTGAGAAATCATCAGACGAGCATGTAATGTCTGTCGTTCAAGTTGTTGAAAAAGCTATTGTTGGAGCACAAGAAGGAAGTACAATGACCTATGAGGTCAAGAGGGAAAGTGTAGATGGGGGTACCGTCTCTCCAATGGTTGCAGCTGGGATTGATTGTTTGGACTTGATTATTGAATTTGTTAAAGGTAATGTCGTTACAATGGCTATTTTTTTGATATGCGTTGATAGGCTTTCTTGATATCTTTTCTGATATTATAATGATTAAGCGGCTAAGCCCTGTTCTTTTAATTTACCTTGAATTGACTCTTCTATGTTGCAGCATTTTCAGATGCAACTTTTTGCTCTGGGTCCTACCTTGTTGTTATGCTTTTTTTTGTTGAGAGGAACCTTGTTTTCATGCTTGATCTAAATCATTAGCTGTTGCAGTGCTTGTATTTGGGTACTTTCTGTTTAATTTGTATCTGTCTTGGGAATCATTGTATTGAAACTTAAACTGATGTTTGCTATGTTGAGTTCCGGTAGATCCTTTATTTTTTCTTCATAGACTCTAGGAATTCATCTGTGGCACTTATATCTGCATTGAGTTGCCGATTTAGTACTGCTATTGGAAATTTTTGTGAATCTTGTAATTAAGTGAACTTAATCTTGCATGAAGTGATCGTCAATCTTGCATGTAACATGACCAACTTCTCATTTCTTTGCAGGGAAAAAACGACTGGAGCCGGTGAATAGGAACTTAAGCAGCTTCGTTGCTTCATTGTTAAACATTATTATACATCTGCAAGGGCCTTCAATTTTCTCCAAGAGCCCAAACAGTCCAGTAGTGAATAGAAATCCTGACTCGGGTTCAATTGTTCTGATGTGTGTTGAGGTACTTACCAAAGTGGCTGGAAAGCATTCCATGTTCCAACTGGAGTCTTATCATGTTGGACAGTCCATGCACATACCAACAACAATCTTCCACGATTTTCTTGGAGTAGGGAAAGTTGATCAGCTGAGTTCGTTGTGGTCATGTAAGCATCAAGAAAGTCAGGTTTCGGTGGACTGGCAGTTCTCGGTAAACCTATACGCTGCCTCTTGCCGGCTATTGTGGACAATAATTAAGCACCACAAGAGGTAAAATCTTGTTCAGTTTCAGAGCCGTACGCTTTTTTGATTTAGTTGTTTTTTTAACGTTATTCTTTTTGTAGGGGATTATCGATGTGAATAAATGTTTTCTTTTTGTTTAAATATTTAGTGGTACCTCGGAACCAGGCTGTTCTGTTGATGGTGCTTGTTGCTATTTGCTGAAACAATTTTTCTTTTTTTTTTTTTAAACTGCAAGAAGACAATATTGTTCTACAGACATTTAGTTATTGCCTGTTTTCTACTGGCTATGTTAACTGGATTTTTTGCTTACGATCTTTTCAGTAAGGTTGCACGGTGCACTGCTCTTCTTCAAAATTCACTCAAAGTACTCCTCCATTGTCTTGAAAACGTAAAAACCACTTCAGTGCCTGGAGATAGACTCTTGAAGTGGGAGGTAGAAGAAGGGGTAAAATGTGCCACTTATCTGAGAAGGGCTTATGAAGAGGTATGTGTAAGGAAATTTCCTTTTTTTTTGTTTTCCTGATCTTGTGTTTTTCACTTGCACACCATTCTCTTCTGAGCTGAGCGTTTTGCGTGACTTATTTATATTTTTTTGAAATTGATTAAGTTAAAAGAATTCGATTGTTGTTGTTGTTGATTAACTTAAAAGAATTATTGCGACCTTTCAGTTTTAAGGTGATTGTTGACTTACTTCATTATGGCTAGAAAGCCTTCTATGGTACTTCTTATGAGTAATGAGCGGGAAGTCAATACTTCAATGAAACAATACATTTATGGTTACTTTCGGAAACAACCTTCCCTTTTTTTTTTAA
>ONZK01000010.1:8734-20080 GCA_900322385.1 Pharnaceum exiguum | reverse complement strand
GGGGGGGGGGGGGGGGGGGGGGGGGATGCAATTTTGTCATGTACTATAGGCCTATAGCTGTTGTAGCGTTGTTACTAGTTAGTATAATATGTATAGGGAACACTAAATTACAACATCAATTACTCAATGTGCAAGATCGCCCCAACGAGTTTATGGGAAAAAACTTTGGTAATCCTCCGGATCAACACCCACATATTTTTATCCTATCTCTTTCTAAACTTTAATATGTGTAGTATGTTAGTTTTAAAGAGATAAAGATGTATGATGGTCTAGCAATGACCAATTTCATGGGGCAAATTTCTCGGGCATATGAATCATGTTATCGTACAGTTTAAGGTGCGAGCATCCCAATATCAGATCTTGGTCATCATACTGACATCCTAGTTCGTGTCATTCTATAAATGCGCAACCCTTTACCCATCCACTGATCAAACGGTGGGCTAACATCATTTTGGCAATACTAAACAAGATTATCCTCTTTGCAAAGAATGTGTTATTAGTATTAAAAAAAAATAGATATTGGGATTTTCAGCCCATTGATGTGAAATCGACGGTCAATAGACATCCAACTCATCATAGTCCCATATTGCTTACCCCACCAACCTAAGTACTAACCAATATCCTAGAGATAATCAGATAGTGCTACTCCTACAAATATATACCAGTTTGGTATCAAGGGGTTTGCGGTTGGTTTCTAAAACAGAAATACGATAATGGGATACTACGAGTCATCATATTCATATCAAAGAAGAGCTCCCTCTATCTTTGATGGGTTCACTCTCAGACCTCTCCCTTACCCAGTTATCTTAATTCTCATAGTCATTTCGTTATTCCTTGGCTTTAAGTTCTACTTTGCTTATGAGGAAGCTGTGGAAGAGACCGAGGCGCAATTCAACTGGCTGCTCTTGATCACCCCTTTAATCCTTGTTTTTGCTGTTAAGTGGCTTTCCTCTGTTCAAAATCCTGGTGGTCTCTTCGGGTTTTTGCCATATAATCGTCGAAGGGTGTACCATTCGGGTGGCGCTGGCTCATCAGAAGGTGGGTCACCTTGGGGTGTTGCTGCTTTTATTGTTTTGTTGCTTGTGTTGGTTCATTACCAGTCTGTTTTTCTTGATAGTTGGTTCATATGATGAGATAATCATCACTTGGTGTATCCATGTTTTATGTTGATAATCTTGATATATAGTTTTCCATATAACACGTACAGCCTATATGTTACAACTTACAACGAACTTGTGATAGAGATTTACATCGCTGGTGGTAGATGACATGATTAGTGCCATTAGTGGCCATAGAAGGTGCTCCATGTTATAAATTTTGAAATTGTTTGAGAAGAACCTGCATGAAATGAAGATGCTTATTTAGCTCATCGATCTGTTTTGATATGTACATCAATTTTGATTTATGTTGCTATTTCTACATGCAACCTTATCATGCACGATTTCGATTTAATTTGTTAAAGGAATCCAGGATTTACTCACTATCTACACGATCATGATATTACGGTACGAGACTGTTGTTAAATATTAAGCAAAGCAAGGCAACTTCTAGTTACTCAACGCAACTATTGAGCAGCTGATTGTTTGATAAGTAGTTTCCTAACCCGTAATTACTTTAATTAGTGAACAAAACAAGAAAGAAAAGTTCTGGCTACTATGAAGTCTCGGGGAACACAATAAGAACTCGCCTTTTGTGGTCTTAAGTTCCGATTTTTGGTTCTGCAAGGGGACCCATTGGCCTTAATGAGATAACCCATTTCTCCAAACTCTTTCCAATAGTTATCAGTTGTCACACTCGGTTCAATCTTTTTTTGAACCAAATTTGTTTTCTTTTGCGATGTTTGGTTGAGGTTTCACTTTCAGTGGATGAGATATCATGGGTAGTGACTAGGGAAGAACACCTGTTAATCTGTTATGCCGATGTTAATGTGACCTTGTAGGTAAAGGTCTTCTGAGCGATCGTAAGATTACACATTTGTCGGAAAAAATACCTGCCAATCTTGGATTTGCTAAATCACTCATTAGTTCCCATCTGGTGATTATCTTTCAAAATTTCATACCACTTAGTGTGCTCTAATAATATCATAACCAAAGGAATACTTGTACAAATGTGTGTCTTTTCGGACTTTATTTAGTTGTTGGTGGGTCTGAGACTCGTAGTGGAGCTCTTAAAGCTAAGACTAATAATCGCAATTTCGCAAAGTTTGTTGATGAATGATGTCATATGCATCAGCCATGATTACAGTTCTGAAATCAAGGTAGTCCTGTGCAGATGATTTTGCGCCTGTTTTGTGGTCTGGAAAAGTGTTTAGCATACTAGCAGGCTCGCAGCTTAATCAACAAGATAAAATGTGAACAAATACACTCGCAAGAACTTAAGTACTCGTATTTAACTACTCAAGAGGATCAAACCAAATTACTCTAAGCAACTAGAGATTGTGGTATGTAATTGTATATCAATGACATTACAAATAGGCAGCTAGTTAGATATTGGAATGACTGGGAGATTGTTAAGACAGCAAAAGCTAATCACCAACACCAGGAAAAGAAGCCACTGATTGATGAAAAACTAAGTGTCTAGCTCAAATTTATGTGAACGAGAGGTAAATTGAGTGTACCAGGACCCATTCCTTAAGAGGAAGCCTAGGAAGAATATCACGACAACAGGCAACAAGAACGTGAGAAACTGCACATTTGGCTCGACCTGGGCCTTGTAGTCTGCACGGAAAGAGAAGGACAATAGGACGAAAACAATAGCGAAAATCGCGAGCAAATGGAGAGGAGGGGCTGATAAGGTAGATAGTGTTTGACCTGGCCAGGACCCTCGATACCACCCTGCAGGTCCATTTCTTGGGTGCGTCCACTCAACTATCTCTTCCAGTTCTCTGTTATCCATCAATACTTGCATGAATACGTGAATGTTTATATGGCTGAGTGAATGTTCGTGGCCACTGTTTCTGAGTATATATGATGACAACTAAGGTAATTGATTAGTCGGGCAAAAACAGCCTCGATGCCTTGAGTGTGCTGGATATGCCCAAACCCTGTTCACTTGCTCAGCCTCACAGTGGCAGCTTTTCACTTAAACTTTGTCTGTACTTCAAGTAATTCGTAGATTCTCTTGACACTTCAAATACTTTTTTTCTTCTTATAAATATCTAGCTACGTAGCAAGTATATATATGTATTCTTTTCTTCTGTTAGAAGGGTGGGCCTGTAGGGTATAATTATGATGCAGAGATCAGAGCTGCAGCTGCAGAGCACTGATATCTTTTGCTAAATCATTATCCTATCAAGCAAGGACTAATGAGATGCGTGTTAAGTTCAAGAGACTGGAAGTCTGAGATTAGTGAAACCACTTCTGATGCTTTGTTTCTTTTTAAAGGCGAGTAGCTATTAATATTGAATAACATGATCTTGGACTACCTTGCATACTTTCACATCACATAACATGAGATACAACACTAGCTAGCTACAAATGTAGATTAAACAACATAAGACTCTCGAATACGAGAACACATCTAAGCAAGTGATTGAAAATAAAGAACGAAGCAGCCCAACAAAATACAGCAGTCCATCAGCCAACAACAACGAACCAAATTGAAGGAGAAATGTATCTGTAATTTAACATATGTGAGTATGTGACTATGTGAGCCATCAACCTGCATTGAATAAGCCTTGTGTCACAATATGCGCCAAAGCCGAGGCAAGGATCGTCGTCGGGTCTCCTAGAAGAATGCTTAAGACTGTCTTCAGGAAGATCTCAACGATTTTCAGCCACTTGCTGCTGCCACTTCCACTTTTTCCTTTGGACTTGGCTTGTAGGTGCTGCTCCTGTCTTCGAGATGCCAAGGACAAGCCTGCACTACTACTAGCTCTGCTGCTGCTTATACTGTTTGAGGAGTTCTGCATAGCCATGTTCATAACACAATAGACATGGAAATTACAGCCATTCTCAGAGACGTATGCCCAGCCGGGTATGTTCTTGCTACAGCCTGTTAGTAGTCAAAAAACATTTGTTAGGTGCTACTTGAGTCACTGAATTTCTCAATATCTAGTTCAATTGCAAGTCCACTCTAACAATCAATTATGTACTGAATACAGTATCTACTTTGGTATAATGAATTTTCTCCGGAAACTGACCTTTATGTTTGAGTAGTGTCTCCTTGCAAATCTGGCAATTGGATGCTCCCTGCTTCTCAAGCTTGAAAACAACATTGTCACTGCATATTTCACCCTGCAAATTAGTGCATCGAGGGTGGAAATCCAACCCCGTGTTTGCATAGTGGTACATGAAGCCATGAACAGGCATTCCGCAAGCATCGCATTTTGTACAGTCGCGAGGACATTTCTTTGATCCTGGGAGTGGTCGGTCGAAAAATCGACATTCGAGTCCCTGGAATGTTTTCATAGGGATGCAAGAGACACATTCTTCGTGCAGATTAAACTTGCACTTCTTACACCTATATCTTGATCCTATGCCATCCATTTTACATCCATCACACTTGTATCTGCCTCCACTAACCCACTCAAGAGGATGCTCAGGGTGGCTCCAGTGAGTCACTTTGTTGCTTGTCATTGCAATGCTCGGAATTATCTGTAAATGTTGAAACCAAATGAAATTTTGTTACAACAACTTGACGTGCATGAAATAATGCTTGTTTTTTTAGATGCAAATGTGCAATATTTTTTTTATAGAAGTAGATACACCTTAAAATACAAAATAAAATTATTAGGAACTGCTATGCAAATTGAATAGAGGAACTGTGTGACAGTGGAAGAACAAATTGAAGTATAGATTTTGGGGGAGAGTCACCGAGAGAATTTGAACCTCTTTGAAGACTAGCTAGGAAAGAAGGAACGAACTAGCTTAAATTGCGATCTTAATGCGATTGAGCTCTTAATTATCAGGATGGATGTGGCATGATACTTGTAGCAAAATTAACTGGTATGGGATTAAACCTTTCTGTGTAATGTCCTCAAAGGTTCGCCTACATTTTGCAGACTTTTCCAACGTCTTTGGAGAATACTAATAAGTTACCTGGCCTGCGTGCCATATGACGTCCTTGGAGTAAAATATTTTGCTAGCTTCTCCCTATATGTGAAAATAGATATCAATTTTTTTTTTTACAAATGTCGTTCTTCCTTCGGACTATCGGCAAAACTATTACATTTCTACCACTTCACTGGTACATTACTCGGATCTTCGGCGTTAGGCCTCGACGCTACTAAGAAAATACAATATACTGTATGACTTTGAAATGATCAACAAAGTGGACGTTGAAGTTTTTGGAAAATTGTTAAATTTCTCATCTTATATATATTGAAATAAGGTACTTTCATGTACATTGCGGTGGCAGGTTGATTGAATTGAACACGCATTGATCTGGCAATTAACATAGGATAATTAGATTTGGGAGTATATTTCCTGTCACGGTCAATCTGTCATGTACCTAGCTTCTAGTCATGACTGTATATAACAACTATATAAGTCTCTATCTCTTTCTCTCTGATATGTTTATAAGTGGATTTTCTTTCAAAATAGCTTAGATTAAGTTGGGGATTGCTATTTGCACCCATTTACAAAAAAGATTCTAGCTTATTTGCACCTATAAAATCTACCTTTCCAAATCTATCCTTAATAAATTAATTGCTCTTCTCTCAAAAGATAATTGCTTAAAAAAACTCCAACTAATACGCTAAACACCCGCTGTACTACACCAGTCCACCCACTCTCCGATCCTTTCATACAAAATTGAACTCAACTTGCGGTGGTCAGGGGAGGGAGACTACCACTACTAATTCATTTGACTTCCCAACCTCATGATCGCTGCAATTCCCACTATCATACCAGTTCTATTGCTGTACATCAGTACATACTATCACCACATTAATCCTCAACGCTAGCAATCTGGCAAGTCCCAAATAACTTCCTAATGCCTACGAGAGTCATGAGTAATGAAGTTACAATTTGCTTTCATTTTTTCTTATTACTTTTATAATAATCGATCACTAAATATGCAACTCTGGTGAAGTAGTGGTGATTGGTGAAACATTTTTGCTCCAACTAAAACTGGTTACTTAGTACTTCTTAAAATTAAAAGAGTTAAAAGATAAATATTGCCTTGAGCCCTTGATGCTCCCTTTAAATCGATTCGCCAACATGAGTTTAACACATGACGCCCAACATAAGCATAAAGGGAAAAAAAATGAGTTGATAGAGGTGAAGGGGAGATCAGGAAAATAAAATTGGAAAAAACAAAAGAAAAAGCTTGAGAAGGAAAAAATCTCGCGAAATGTTTGGCGAAATAAAATCTTTAATTAGGGGCAACTTTGGAAAGGTAAGTTTTATGAGTGTAAATAAGCTAGAATCTTTTTTTCCAAATGGGTGTAAATAGCACTTAGGTTGATTAATGATAAGAAAAAGCATTAATTTATGTTCGAATATGTAGGTCTTTCCTTGGTCAAGTACTCTAAGTTTAATTAACAAGATGGGTAGTTGACACAAATTGAATCATGTTTCAGTTCATTTCGTATTTTTCTCAACAGGTTGGCATACATCTATTATGTTGACTGTTCTGAATGAAAAAAAAAATCCAGCCAATGATACTATGCTAGTAAGATCAATCTGCCCCAATTCTTTGGCCGCATTTACTTTATTAACTTCAAATTTACAAATCTTCATCGATTTTATCTTATAATCATCTAAATCAGCGCTTAGGAAAGTAGGAAAAAAAAATCCATGTACATATCGTATTTGCGTAAAAAAGGAAGGACAAAAGTTAAACTTCAACACAGCTGACCCCGGTAAAAGGAATGCAATTTTTTAATGATGCATAAATCCATGGGTGAACGTTGTGGCCGGTGGTTGTGGAGCTGGGGGATTTTAACTGCCTGAGATTGTTTTTTTCTGTCAATAACTCTGTTGAGATAGCATTGTCAGGGAGATGAAACAATGTAACGCAGGCTCTTATATAACAGGAAGTCAGGATGCTGAAAGAGTGAAAGGCATTTTTTTTTTGGTGAAAAGGGTGGGCAGTACGCCCTTTTTATTTCATAAAAGCAATAATCTAAGCAACATTAGGAAATCCTAGTACATCAGACTCTAGCAATGGCATAAGAGGAGCTGGGGGTGTGTCAAATAGAGTGACAGCAGTATCACTCAGTAAACTGAAGTTTGCTAACCAGTCAGCAACTTTGTTTGCCTCACGCTTTGTAAACACACGAAAGAGTGAAAGGCATTACCACCAACTACAGTCAACTACAAAAAGTTTACTTGCCGTTACATTGTTGCATTATACAGTACATCACAAACAAACTTGTAGACATAATAAGATACAAAAATACAAGGTACAAAATGGCTAATTAGTAATTATAAGAAGGTGTTTTTCCTGGTTTCTCTTTGTATTTTTCTTCTCATCCCCTTTCCAACTTCTCAAACCTTAACAAAATGGAGTGAAAATTACTTCAGAAAAAATTCCAAAGAGAATCACATTTGGAGAGAATCCAGGCAAAACACCATCTAAGTATATCAAATTGCACCACCTACCCCTCCTACTACTCCGGAATCCAAAATCAAATTTTAAGAAACTGAATGAAGACCAGGGGAAGTCTGGCCAAATTGAGCAAATCCAACTAGAAAGAACAATTAAGCAAACAGCAGCACAAACATAACTGGGAATGTAGTATCTGTAAGCCATCATCCAACATTGAATAAGACCTCTGTCACTATATGCGCCAACCCAGTAGCAATAGAAAGAGCTGGATTCCCTATAAGGATGGTCAAGACCGTATTCAGGAAGATCTCAAAAAATTTCAGCCACATGCTGCCACTAAATCCGTCGTGCCTCCTCTCTTGGTATTTAGAAGCCAGTGGCAAGCCTGAACTAGACCCGCTGCTTGTATTGTTTGAGATCTTCTTCATAGCCATCTCCATAACGCAGTAGACATGGAAATTACAGCCTCCCTTCGAAACGTATGACCATCCCGATATGTCCCTGGTATAACCTGTTATAGTTGAACAAACAATGTTAGGTGCTAAATGAGTGACCGAGTTTCCCAACATCCCCTCCAGTTATTGCGCGCTAACCTCATTCTTCAATGAGTTAATGAAAAGAAAAGTAAGTTCGTTTTCAGTACAATTGCAATCCAACAATCTTAAAGCTAAGATAATGTAATACCTACCGACTATATTAGGATAAAGCATACTGACCTTTAACTTTGAGGTCCGTCTTCTTACAGCACTTGCACTTCTTCGGACCATTCTTCTGAAGCGTGAAGACATCCTTCATGCCATTATAATCAATGGGAATTTTGCTCTTCAGGTTCGTACATTGTGGGTGAAAATCAAACCCCGAGTCTGGACAATGGTACACGAAGCCTTTAATTGACATTCCGCAAGCATCACAGTTTCTACTACAATCGCCACAACCGTTCGACGCTGGGATTGGCCGCGCATACAGTTTACATTCGAATCCTTGGAATGTTTTTTCAGGGGCGCCACGGGCACATTCATCGTGCAAATCAAAATTACACTTGTTACACCTATATCCTGGTCCCACGCCATCCATCTTACACCCGTCGCACTCGTATTTGCCGCGACTGTCCACCCACTCAAGGCCATGCTTGTGGCTCCGGCGAGCTATATTGCTGAGAGTTGCCATCCCTTTGCTTGAAAATTATCTGAAAAGTGTTGAAAACACAGAAGAAATTTAGTGACAATGTAACCTGAATGTCCCCAGTTCCGGATAATACTAACACCAACACTAGTCACTAGCCACCCAAGAGTTGTTGCAGCTTATTCACTACGTTATAGGTTCAAACCTATTGGAGAGCACCTACTAGAATTAATTGCAGGAATATCCGAGGCGTGCGGTGTCCCTCAGCAAGATCAAAAAAATAACTTCTAACATGAGCTAAAAAGAGTTACCACGGATGTACTGTACTAAATATTTACAACAAAAGTACTCATATTTCACCCCCTACCAAACAACCACAATCAATAGTAAAGAACCATAAAATGGCTTTAGTTCTACAAATGAACATATTAGAAATATGCCCTCTTAAAATCTTGAGATGGTATCTCACCAAAATCTTGAAATGGGTAACCAAAAAAGTTTCTAACTTGTATTGGATTGGATCCGATTTGGGTTTATTTCGGTTATGATCAATTTTGGGCTTAACACTCTACATTTTGATTTGCTTTCCCACATCTTATTGAGAAAAACAACGACAACAACAGCAGCCAATGTTTTTGTTACCGATAGCTAAAAAAAGAAGGCATTTTATCTAACCCAAGAATATTTTTTTTAGTTTGTGAATGATTAATTTACCTGAGGTTCTCCGATGTGTTTGGAGGGAAGAGATGATGATCAGGAAAAATGAAAAGAGAGAAAGGGAGGAGGAAAAGGCAAGCAGGTTTGTCATTAGTGGAGAACTGGTGATTAATTACTCCGTGCTTTGTTTGTAACTTGTAACTTAGTACTAGTAAGTAGTAACTACAGTAACATAACATTTTTCATCATACCTCACCAGTCACCACAAAGATAAATTTGATCATGTACTTGGGGTGCAAGTATTTAACACAAAAATGTACTATGAAAATATACAAGCTTAAACACAAACGAGATGGGTGATTAGAATTTAGAACGCATACAACTTCAAATTTAATACAGAAACAGACTGAAATAATTTTTCTATAGTACAATGCAAGTTTAGAAAGAGAGAAACGAACCACTTTGAATATTACGATTAGGAAAGAAAGAAAGAACGAACGAAATTGATCGAGGAGCAGCTTGGTTAATGAGCTTGCTAAAAACCACTTGTGTTTTGAATTTGATCTTTTGTTACTTTTTTTTGAGAAAGAAAATTGTGCTTTTTCTGATATGTGAGTTCGTTGTGACTTGTGAGAATATACATTGTCAAGATGGGTGGTGCATTGTATTTATAGCTGTTAGAATTATAAATTCTAGTATGTGCTATAACCGACTTTTGTGATGCTTATGATATCTCAATGTAATGTAGATAAAGATACCTCTACATTTGAAGACTTTTCCATCCTCTTACCAGATTAATTAAGTCAGGAAATAACACAAATGGGCGAAATTGTTATTGGCTATGCCACAACGGATGGAATTTGGTGATTTGGGTCTATGACATCAATTGCCAGCTAGCGCGTAAAATGTCTAATGACGGCATCATATTTCGCCTGATTTTTTCCTGAAGGAATGAAAACATACAAATCCATATATATAAATTGATTTCAATTCGCCAGTTTGATCCATATACGAAGATAGAGATACACGGCATACACCGTGGACCGTGTGCACTGTGCAGGACTATTTCCTCCTGTTGCGTCAGCAAAACTACGGGACTAACGGGAGTATTGTATAATTAGTACTCCGTATTGCCCAATGCCAATCGATATCCTACTCTCAAAAGAAAAGGAAAAGAAAAATGCCAGTACATTACCAGTACTCTTCCCTCAAAGCACTGGACGTTATGCATTACATTGTAAAAACTTTTAAAAAATTGCACTGATGCTGCGTTGATGTCTATTACTTGCACACTAAGCAAGGATAGGAGTATAGGACGTAAAAGCTACTCCCTCAGTCCTAAAATGTTCTTCACAATTTGACTTTTTTTGATCAACTATATCACTACTATCACCTTTATAATTTTTAAAAATATAATGAATCAAAAATAAGTTCAAAATGTTGTCTAATGACTAAATATTTTCGTCTAAATACCATACATTATTTTGGCTAAATCATGGTCGAAGTTTAATGAAATTCATCAAAAAAAGGTTAAACGTAACTACAAAAGATTTTTTTTTTGGGAAAAAGTGAGTATAAAACAAATTCCCACAAATGTTTTTGTTTATTTATTTGTTAGGGTAAAGAGGGCAAATTATATCTTACATGTCGATCGATGTGATAAACACAAACAAAGTTGTGTCAATTTAACTGCTCCCACAACTTGAACATAACGCCCACCAAATTCAGTGTAATGTAGACTACAAAACAACAAACGAAACCAAGTTAAACTGAATATGAACTATACATCAGAATCTGATATCTTTTCCTCTTTCGGAGGAGCATACTGCCTGGTAAGTTTTGATCTGGTCCATGGATCCAAGGGTGACCGTTGTGGTGGTTGTGGAGCTGGCCGGGGGCTTTGACTGCCTGAGCTCGGTTTCTCTATCAATGAACCTGTTGAGATAACATTGTCAGGAAGATGAAACAATGAAATGTTCCAGCTCTTACATAACAGGAAGCTGAAGCAATGAAATGTTCCAGCTCTTGCATAACAAGTAGCTGAAGGGGATGACCACCAAGTTCGATTCAGGG
>ONZK01000009.1:89302-107656 GCA_900322385.1 Pharnaceum exiguum | reverse complement strand
AGCCATTAGGCTGTCACTTGGCAGCCTCTCCCAGGCTGCCAAGTGGCAGTCTATCATTGGTTAAAAGAAATTTAAAATTTATTAAACTTTTACTTGTATTTAGCATATTATAATCACGTGATTTTGGGTTTCGTTAAACTTATTGATTAGTCAACTTCAGTTAACTTAAATCGTTAGCCAACAATTATTTAACAACAACTACCCTTATAATATAAATTCTTATAACGACCGGTCAACACTTAATACATACACGAAAATTTTATATATAACTAATAAGATAATTATAAAGGAAGCCATAACATAAGTAAATAAAGAAAATTAGCGGGTCTTACATTAATAACCCCTTTTTATCTACTCTTATAATTGAAACGGGTTTATACAAATTTTAAACTACGTGAAAATTGATACAAATTTTGGAAACCTCCAACATTAATTTTCATATCTACTATATGTTGTAGTTTTTATCGGTCTTTTATTCCGACTAGTTAGGGGTTTATATCTCGAAATGAGATTCCCAAAACATTTATTTAGCCCTTGGAAAAAAAGAAAGAGATTATTAGGGGAAGCTAAATTAAATAACTTCATTTTCTTTGATGGAAGAAGAATAGAATCATGCATATTCCAAAGTCCAAACAACCACGTATTCTCGACAACCCAAACCCACAAAAAATACCCAAAAGGTACCCAAACTACAAACCCAACCCAACCCAACACAGCCCAACTTTCTCACTAATTTCCAAGTTCCAACTGCCAGCATTCCACTCTCTCTCCTGCATCTTCTGCAATGGCAACAGCAGCAGTGAGTGGAGAAAAGCTGCACGTGTTCTGGGACGAGGGCATGCTGAAGCATGACATGGGTAAGGGGGTTTTCGATACTGGATATGACCCTGGGTTCTTAGATGTCTTAGAAAAACACCCTGAAAATGCAGATAGGGTGAGAAACATGGTTTCTATACTTAAACGTGGGCCCATTTCCCCTTATGTTTCCTGGCACCCTGGCAGGCCTGCCACCCCTTCTGAGCTTCTCTTGTTTCACTCTCCAGGTTACTACTTATCCATCCCTCAACATCTTTATTTTTGTTTATTATTGTTGTAAGATTGATTTTAGTGTATGATCATGTGAGTAGTCATGGTTAAGCATGAGTTGTGATGAGTGATTTTGTTGTTTTTGGAGTATTTTGGTGATGTCCATGTGAAAAAGATTTGATCTTTTTGTTTCTTTAGTATAATTATTATGGACTATCTTTGTCATACCCAAATGAAATGAAATTGTCAAGGTGATGCCAAAGGCCCAAAGGTGTAACTTTATAGTGCCAAGCTTTTTGCTATTTCTTCCTGAATTAGCTGCTTGAAGGATTAAAGCTTTGTTCTTTAGGACTGGACTTGACTGGACTAGAATGAACTAAACTGAACTGACAATAAAACTAATTGAAAACTGGGGTGTTAAGTCCAGGAGAAAGGGGCTTAAGTGAGAGTAGGTTGGCAAGGGAACTTGGACTAGGCCCTATATGTAATCGACTCGATCGAACGGAACTAGTGAGAGCTAAAATCGAAGTGAGTTGGATCATGAGTAAATTATTAGAGTATGAGCTAGCTTAGCTGATTCTAACTGGAAGGAGCTGAGGCTGAAGTGAATTAGAGAGATCAAGTGGAAGTGAAGATGGCTTAATGTGGCGGTGTGAAGCTAGCTATGGCCTGTGGGTGTTTCTCGTAAATTGGGTGATCGTACTGCTCTGGACTCATCTTGGGTATCTCATGTTTCACCTGTCACTTATACCTTAGATTTCACTGGTGCAACTTGCAAGTAGAACCTTGGGGAGGGGAAAGGGGGGATGTGAGGTAAACTTTCCGATCTCAATGCCTTTAAATGGGGTTCTTACCTCTAAGCTACTAGTAGAATCTTTAGTGTCTAGGCGTGAGTGTAAAAGTAGATAACGAGTTGCGAGTTTGTTTATAGATTGCTTTTTAAAGCCACGAGCTGGCTAGCTGCTGCGAATGTCATGGAGATTCTTACCTTCCCCGGGAATGAATGTAGGAGGAGGTGGTTGAGGGTGATTTGCAATCATTATAGTGTACCATTGAAGAATTTTTTTTGGAGTTTGTTGATTGATGATAACATGTGTTGATCTGTTATTTACGGATGTATTGAGTTGTGAGAACTGATATGTATTCTTCGTTTCCTAGAATACATCAAGGAATTGGAAGAAGCAGATAGAGATGGAGGGAAAATGATGTGTTGTGCAACTTTTCTAAATCCTGGGTCCTTGGAAGCTGCTCTCCTTGCTGCTGGAACTACACTGTCAGCTATGCAGTATATACTGGATGGTCATGGTAATATTGCATATGCATTAGTCAGGCCGCCTGGACACCACGCTCAGCCTATTCAAGCTGACGGATATTGCTTTCTTAATAATGCTGGTCTAGCTGTTCAAATGGCATTGGGAAGTGGTTGCAGTAAGGTTGCAGTCATTGATATTGATGTTCATTATGGAAATGGTACTGCTGAGGGGTTCTACCGTTCAAATAAAGTCCTGACTGTTTCTCTTCACATGAATCATGGTTCTTGGGGGCCATCTCATCCCCAAAGTGGTACAATTGATGAGCTTGGTGAAGGGGATGGGTACGGGTTTAATATGAACATACCCTTGCCTAATGGAAGTGGGAATCGTGGATACGGGTATGCCATGAAGAACCTTGTGGTTCCAACGGTTCAGACGTTTGAACCTGACATCATTGTCTTAGTCATTGGACAAGACTCGTGTGCTGTAAGTTGATCACTTGAGACCTTTATTATTTATTCTTAGAGTTTACCCTTCATCTGTGCATCTAGAATTGCAGTTTTTTCTCAGTAGACAACTCTTGCTCTCTGCTGTTTTTTTTCTCTTTTCGCTAGGGAAAGGGGAAGGGGTTGCCTTTACCTACTTGGGATATTCCTTTTTGTCCTTATGTAGAGTTAGCTCAAATTAAGCATACAGACTGCAGGCTATAGAAGGAAAAGAAGGCAAATTGTATACATTTTGACCTTTAGCCTAAAATCTACTCTTTAAACCAGGGAGTTCTATTTCAAGGAGGCATATCCATACTGTGCCTAAATTGCATATAGACTTTACTGCCCTGGGAAAATTTTATACTGACTCACACTAACGCACGCTCGCGAACACAACACATGCACACACAGATGCACATACTCTTGGACTCTTTGCAGCTTTCAATGTGGAGAAATTTTCTCAAAGAGTTCAAGCACAAGGAAGAAGGAAATGGAAGATTTTCCTCTTTTAGAAGTGAATACTCAGAAGATGAGTAAAAAAGTGCAGTACTTGATTGTTAGAACTAATTCTTAGTAAAAGCTATGTTATTGAGGTAGATGTTTTCCTGTAAATGGTTCCTTTAACCGGTGAAATACGTTGCACTGGTTTCGAACTTCCTATGATCTTCTTCGGACCAGAACTGTTGCCCTAGGCCTTTGAAGTCTTCGAACGCTTCCAAGGTCTAAAGTTCAGTTTGGCTGGACTTGGTGAACCTACTTTGAGCTTGGCTTTAGTAGATTAGAACTTACGAGACTTCCTTGAAAGAAACAGTCTTTTAACTAACATTTTACCTACGAAGTGTACCAGTGTTAGTAATTTTAGTGACTAATTATGATGGACAGATTTCACTTAATTATGCTGCAGTTTCCTCGGAGTATGGAATCGCAGCTCATTATTATGATGTATTTAAGAAGATTCTTGAGCTTTGTGTTTTATGTTCCTGATGTGACCTGTTAATTCACCCATGCTCTGGTCCTCAGAACTAGATCTTAATCGTATTCCCCCCTCTTTTTGTGTGCCGTATGCAGTTTGTGGTTGGCTCTTTAATTTGACAAAAAGCATACTGAACTGTTGTTCACAATAAATTGACACGATTGTTTGGTAGCCGCTACTCTCTTGATTCAATGTGGTTAAGGTTATAAACCGCAGTGGCCAATTCATCAACCCCATTATTCTGTTGCCTGTAAGCTCGTGGGTTGTGATTTGCTACTCATATACATCACCTCTTTGACAAATGTTTTCTAGTTATCAGAGAGGATGTGATCATGTTTTCTTTTTTTGTTAGTTTGATCCGAATGGGAGGCAGTGCTTGTCAATGGATGGCTATCGAGAATTGGCGCGAATAGTTCGTGGCTTGGCTGATTTGCATTGTAAAGGGCGGCTTCTGATCGTTCAGGAAGGTGGCTACCACATCACATATGCATCCTATTGTCTTCATGCAACACTTGAAGGTGCATTGAATCTCTCAGACCCTCTATTATCCGATCCCGTTGATGTCTATCCTGAAGATGAAACCTTTACTGTAAAAGTTGTTGATGCTATGAAACAGTACTTTATAACCGAGGTTCCATTTCTGAAAGAAATCAAATAAACCTTATTGGGTTGACATACAGATTGGAACTGTTGAAAAAGAAAAGTACTGTAATGAAAGAAAGTGATGTACTATAAGTGCTTTTGTGCCATTCGCTTAGGCTCGAGTCACAGCATAGTGAATTTAGTGATGTTGATGTTAGGCTTTAGGAAGTTAGGAATGATCAGCCTCTTGTTGTTGTAGCTGTCTTTACCTATACATTGTCATGATGCAATGTTTCATATTCCTGAATGTTCAGTAGTATATTCTGATATTCTCTCAGCCAAAGTATGGAGAACACCTTTGAAAACAAAAGGGGATTTCCGGAATTTCGCCAATCTGTGTCTTTTCCTGTGACTTTTGACCCCAAGACAAAGACGGGCCTAGAGGACTCTGGTATTAAGGATTACCATTGACAAACTGAGAGGTAGACCAAAAAAAAGGTTCTCTTGGACGTTTGCAATTCAATGAGAAACACAGTTTTTTGCGAGGACAATGATAACAAACCTTGAACATCCTTGTACTAGCATAGTAGCATTTGTCCATGGCTATAACAACCACATAATGTTGGGACCATGTCCATTTTAAAGATGTGGCAAGTTCAACACTTCACCTTCCTTTTCCGCTCCTCGATCTATATCAGTGTCAATTAGTTAACGTTAAGTTTGATTGTACTGATCTAGAGTTGCTACTTCCATTTGAAAGTAGTTGAAACTCGTACTATTAGTGAGTAGAGGCTTGTACTGATTAGTGACACTGTCACAGCCTAAGATGATAGGGACACGATTGATTGCTCAACAATACAAGTGTTGTTGAGACTCAGGCGAGTAAGACTTGATTAAAGCAGCACGCCATTAACCTTATTTGGCTTAGCAAGATAGCAAAAGCAAATATGGTGTTTACTGTTTAGTCAAAGACAAGATCAGACACCATATCAAAGTAGGGGTCAACTAACACTTTTTATCACCAATGTAGAAGGCCAAAGATTTCTTTTGTCAAACTTTAGACTCAATTTAGTGAATTGATTTGAATCGAATTAAACTAACTCGATTGTATAATATCTTTCGACAAGCTAATCTAGATAAATTAGTCATTAAAAAACTAATCAGAATGAGATTGATGGAACTTAACTTTTATCAAAATTTATCACCTCTGATTACTTGAATGATGTATTAGAGGTTCTTGGCTAGATTAGTAGATTGTACAGTTACAGTATATAATCGGTCTTCCTTATATAATGTACAAGTATTTGATTTGAAACATATTTATCCAATTCTTCCCTCAGCAAGTGCCACGCAAGAGGGGCAATGTTCTACCGACAATAACAGGGGTCCCACATCATTTGCTCACTTGGCTTTTTCCCCGTGAAAACAATAGTAGATCCCATATTTTCATTTCTTTTTCCTTTTCACTCATTGACATAATGACATGCAAAACCACACCAGTGAAGTATGGCAGTATGATTCTACAGTATCTTACTGCTCTTTGCCACTCGTCACCATACTTTAATACCACCATATGATGCCATGCCACACAACAAAATTCTCCAACATTACACCAAAATACCATCACAAGAAAAGAAAAAAGCAACATTATATTTTTTTCCTTTAGCACTTTTGATTTGGTCGTATTTGTGTAATTAGCAGATTGCAAAACAAATAACCAACAATATATTGATGTAAAAGAGTAAATGACAAAATCAATTAAGAGTAGATCCCATGACCAATTAATGCAATGTAGGAAAGAAACAACAACAATAATCCAGTGTAATCCCCATTAAATGGGGTCTAGAGGTCAAGATGTACGCACCCTTATCTCTAATTAAAGTAAATACTTTAAATAGAGAGGTTGTTTCCAATAACGACCATATACATTACTTCAGTGAAATATTGATTTCCCGTAACTTCACTTAAATCAGAAGTACCGGATGAAGACCAATTATGCTAAAAAAAGAGAGCATATTAAAGGTGTTGCCAACAGGCTAAAATAAAATAAAAATCTCTACAAAAAGTGGTTTATCATAAGGTTCACCTTGGTATGATCTCATAAATCTAAATAAATTCTACGGATAAAGCACATACCCACATATCTCCTTTTCCATGTACTTTTTTCTTGTCACATCTACTAGCATTAAATTAAGATTAAAATTCTACTAGTGATATAATAACATTTCTTTTTCTTTTCATTCAAAATCCTTTCCTTACATCAAACTTCAAAGAAACACTCTTTCTACACTTCAACACTTAACCAACCAAAATACCTTCAATTTTCTCACTAACCATAGCTTATATCAGTAAATCCCATCTGGGATTTTTATATCATACTCTAAAGTCATTGCATTATGTGAATTTACAGTGAGTGATGTTATAAAGGAAGAGTTTTTGAGCTCTGTCTGGATGATCATCATGCAAGAAAAACAGAGGAAAAACATTTTGTGGGTAATTTTTACTGAATTTTCTCTGATCTCTCTTGTTTTCAGTGTGACAGACACAAATGATGTGAGAATATTAAATGAGTTTAAAAAAGGTTTGGAAAATCCTGAGCTTCTTCAATGGCCTGAAAATGGTGATGACCCTTGTGGGCCACCACTATGGAAGCATGTGTTTTGTAATGGTGATAGGGTGACACAAATTCAAGTTCAAGGCTTAGGACTTAAGGGTACTTTGCCTAAGGACTTTAACCAGCTTACAAAGTTGTATAACTTGGGTTTTCAAAGGAACAAATTTTATGGGAAGTTGCCTTCTTTTAGTGGGTTGTCTGAGCTGGAATTTGCTTACTTGGATTTTAACAACTTTGATGAAATTCCATATGATTTCTTTGATGGGTTAAGTAGTGTAAGGGTGTTGGAGTTAGATGAGAATCCTCTAAATGTAACCACAGGTTGGTCATTGCCTGAAAGTGTAGGGAAGTTAACTCAGTTGGTTAATTTCTCATTGGGAAATTGTAGCTTGGTTGGTCATTTGCCTGAGTTTCTAGGCTCATTGCCTTCATTAAGTGCCTTGAGGTTGTCATATAATAGATTATCTGGGGTTATACCTATGAGTTTTAACCAATCAATGTTGCAGACATTGTGGTTGAATGATCAAGCTGGGGAGGGTATGAGTGGTCCTATTGATGTGGTTGCTACAATGCCTTACCTTACACAGCTTTGGCTGCATGGGAATAGCTTCTCCGGGACGATACCGGAAAATATAGGGGATTTAGCCTCACTGAAGGAACTTAATCTGAATAAGAACAAGCTTGTAGGTGTTATTCCACTTAGCTTAGCTTCTATGGATTTGAAGAAGTTGGATTTGGGTAACAATATGTTGATGGGACCAATCCCTAAGTTTAAGGCTGGTAATGTATCTTATGGATCGAACTCATTTTGTCTGCCTACTCAGGGTGCTCAGTGTGCTCCTCAAGTCAATGCACTTATAGATTTTCTTGGTGGAGTGAATTATCCTGTTAATCTCGCTTCTGAATGGTCTGGTAATGATCCATGTAATGGCCCTTGGTTAGGAGTGAGTTGCGATTCTGATTCTAAAGTTACTGTTATAAACTTGCCTCGTAGAAGTCTAAATGGTACATTAAGTCCTTCTGTTGCTAGTTTAGATTCGTTGCATGAGATTCGGCTTGGTGGAAATGATCTAACCGGCCAAATTCCAAGGAACCTTACTCAGTTGAAGTCATTGAGATTGTTGGATGTAAGTGACAACAATTTTGAGCCCCCATTGCCGAAATTTCATCCTGGTGTTAAGCTTGTCACCGTTGGCAATCCTTTTCTTGTTCCCAACCAGAGTGCTGGACCTCCTGCTCCAGCAATTAGTCCACCGGTTGTTAGTAGCCCGCCTGAGCATCAATCCCCATTGGCAACAGCTTTGCCTCCATCTCCAGGTAGTGTTAAATCACCTCCTCCCAAGACCAATAGCTCTCCTGCTGCAAGCTCAAAGCGAGGTTCAACTGCCTTGCCAGGCGAGCATTCTGGTCATGGAGAAAAATCCAAAAAGCTTACTTTTGTGATCATAATTGCTGCCGTTGCTGGTTCAGTTGTGCTGGTGCTGCTCCTGCTCCTCTTTTATATGTTTTGTTGCAAAAAGAAAAAAAGTACTGTTGAGGCACCTTCTGTTGTTGTTCACCCTAGGAACTCCTCAGACCCGGACAATGCAGTTAAGGTTGCAGTCTCCAGTAACAACACTGGAAGCTTGTTTACGCAAAATGGTAGTAGTTCTGCAAGTAGAGAAAGCAGTGGAGTGACAAACTCTCATGTGATAGAATCTGGAAACTTGGTTATATCAGTTCAAGTGCTTCGGAAGGTGACCAATAACTTTGCGTCTGAAAATCAGCTAGGACGTGGTGGTTTTGGTGTTGTTTACAAGGGCGAACTTGAAGATGGGACAAAAATAGCCGTTAAGAGGATGGAAGCTGGGGTGATTTGCAGCAAACAATTGGATGAATTTCAGGCTGAAATAGCTGTCTTGTCCAAGGTCCGGCATCGCCATTTGGTAACCCTTTTTGGTTACGCGACTGAAGGCTATGAAAAGCTTTTGGTTTATGAGTATATGCCTTTGGGGGCTCTTAGCAAGCATCTGTTCCATTGGAAGACCTTTGAATTGGAGCCTTTGTCTTGGAAAAGGAGGCTCAGTATCGCATTGGATGTGGCTAGAGGAATGGAGTATCTACACACCTTGGCTCATCAGAGCTTCATACACCGTGACCTGAAATCTTCCAACATTCTCTTGGATGAGGAGTATAGGGCAAAAGTTTCTGACTTCGGGTTGGTGAAACTTGCTCCTGACAGAGAAACGTCCGTTGCAACAAGGCTCGCTGGAACATTTGGCTACCTTGCTCCTGAATACGCAGGTATGTGATGACTTCCTTCTCAATTTTCCTGGATTCTTTGTTTTTAAACAAGGCATCTTTAAGACCTTACCCATGTTAGTGAGACCTCCATCTGCTATGCTTGGGCAGCATCAACCTACCACCTCAATGCTTAGATAGACTTTGACTGCATGTATTTTTAGTACTTCAAATGGAATTAGACTTAATCATAGAAATCACTGATAATTTTTAGCTGGTTGGTTTATTAGTTGCAACAGAACTTCACTTCGTATCATGTTTACAATGCATATGCTTGCAAATTATGATGTTTATATTGTGTGAATGTCAACTTCACTTCGAAAGCTACCTTGCCAGGTTCTGTCAATTGAAGCAACTTCACATCAGTCCCTGACTCCCTGATGTTATATATCGTTCTTTCACTTTTAATTTCAACTCTCCTTTTGATGCTTACTGCTTGTCATCTAACATGGAAACAACCTATTCTTTCAAGTTTACACCAACAGCGATATGCATTTAAAAGTTGTAACATTCTTCAAAGAGTTTATTATGTAGCATATCTCTACTCTGTGACATGCTAAGGCCTAAAAGGTTCTGGAACTGAAATTTGAACGCACTTACAACTTCTCTAACTAGTATAAACTGCTTTCATTCAGTGACAGGAAAAGTAACAACTAAGGTAGACGTTTTCAGCTTTGGTGTGGTGCTTATGGAGTTGCTAACTGGACTAATGGCGCTGGATGAGGACCGTTCAGAGGAGAGCCGGTATTTGGCCGAGTGGTTTTGGAGAATAAAATCAAACAAAGAGACTCTAATGGCTGCAATAGATCGAGCTCTTGACATCAAAGAGGAAGCATTTGAGAGCATCAACATCATAAGTGATCTAGCCGGGCATTGCACTGCAAGGGACCCAAACCATCGGCCTGATATGGGTCACGTTGTGAGTGTCCTTGGCTCCCTAGTAGAGAAATGGAAGCCATTTGATGAGGAGACTGACGATTACTCAGGTATTGACTTCAATCTGCCTCTCAGAGACATGTTGAAGGGCTGGCAAAAGGAAGCAGATACAAGCAAGGAGAATAGTTATACTAGCCTCGACGATAGCAGGGGAAGTATACCTGCAAGGCCTACAGGATTCGCAGACTCATTCACGTCTGCTGATGCCCGATGATAAGTTTGATCTACAACTAAAATCGTCTCCTTCCTCCATATAGTAGGGTTCTATATATTTTCTTTTCTTTTTCTTTGCGAAAGAATGTCGAAATTAAGTGTTCAGGAATATGATGTTATAGACTTATAGTGTAAATGCATGTATTGAGCAATCTGTTATCTGTTAACACAGTCACTTTCAGGTGTGGGAGTAAATCTTAAAACCACCCTTTTCATTTTGCCACCTCTATATTAGTGGGGAAGTTGTATGAATGCACCTGATATTGTCTTCTTAGCTTGTTACTTTGATCTTTTCTTCTTCTTTTACTTCCCGAAGTCTGCAAGTCTCATTTCTCTGTCAAGACATTCAAAGATTTCCACCAGCTGGTAGATTTGTCTTCTTCACTCCTCAGGAGTCATTAACTTCTTCAGACGGTGCATAAAATGAATGAAGGCAAACCATCCAGATTGATCATGATCTGACCATAATAAGTACTTCTTTTAGTACTTTTAGGACCATTATCCAAGAGTATATCTGCTGCTTGCATACCCTTTACCATCTTACACTATGTTGTTTGTCGACCGGCAACCTAATTAATTAGTTTGAGCAAGGTAGGAGTGTTCGTGTAGACATTGCTTTAATTAAGAAAAAAAATGGATGAGGGCGTTGATAGTGCCAAAAGAGCTTACATTTTTCCGAGTTCAACTATCAAAAGAATGGAGTACATATGAAATCTGAATTCTCACAATGATTTTTCCTTCTTTCTTACAACTATCAACTTTACATTTTCCGAGTATATGTTAGGTCTTCGACTCTTCAATCAGATTGTGTTGAAACTAATTAAACTGGAAAAGGTTGAGTTGAACTATTTAAACCGGAAAAGGTTGAGTTGAACTATTTAAACTGGAAAAGGTTGAATGTACAACTGAATGATGAAACATGTACAACTGAATAATGAACCTTGTACAACTGAAAAATGAACCCCAAAATTTAAAAAAAAAAAACGATCGCATATATAAAACCGGTGTATACAATTTTTTGTGAAAGCAAATGCAACTTGGGGAAGGAATTGTTTAATCATAGCACTGTAATTGAACAACTCATCGACGCCCTTGGTAACTTGCAAAACGTACTCTTAAGCGACTCCTTGTCCAAATTTCGATCTCCCTTTATAATCAACTCCTCCAAAATCGAGGAATTCTTCAGAAAATACTTCATCAACTCCAAATCTCGCTCAAACCCATAGTAACATTGCATCTCAATTTTTTTTAAATGAGACACGCAGCAGGGTATTACTTGAGTTGATATCCAACGTTGACGTTCCAGCTCCAAGTTTGCAAGGCCGTCTCCAAACTTAGCAGTGCCACGGTTAAAACCAGGTACCTATATAAAGAACAATGTTATACACCAATATACCTATATAAACTGGGATGACAATGGGGCGTAGTAATTTTTTTAAAAGGTGCGGGGATGGTCCAAAAGTAGATTTATGAAGAAATCATCAACTAACCTTTGCAAAAACAAGCACTTCTAGGAATGGTGTATGCTTAAGAAATTCCAACAACACTCTATCACAAGTATTGCCTTCAGCATAACCAAGCTCTAAATAGCTCAATTTGCGAAATTCCGGCAATATACTTTGTAGCTCATCCATATCCAACACCTTGCACACGAATCAATAAAAAAATCTTAAGTAAACAACAACAACAACAACAACAACAACAACAACAAAAGAATCAAAGTGAGAGAATTGGGAAATACCATTAGACACCTGCCTTTCAAGGTTAAATGTTTGACATTAATCATAGCTCGGACAAAGACAAGCATGGCCGAAAGAGAAGCTTCTCTAGCATCAGGTAGTTGCGTCCAAAGGTCAAAGGTAACTTCAACGAGATTATTCATGGGTGTGATAGAATAAACATATGCCAAATTGTCGTCCAAATCAAAACGCTCCAAATTAGGAGTATCAATACTGAAAACTTGAGTGTTATTTCCACCTTCACCTTCGAGTCTAAGTACAGTTAGACTCAATTTTCGAAGAGTATTTGAAGATATAACAATGACATTTGCATAAGTCCACCTGGCGTTCACATCTAAGTGTTCAAGAACAGGACAACTTGACACTAGCCTACTTATAAAGTCATCATGAGGGAATTGAACTCCATGGATATAGAGTACTTTTAAGTTTGGCAGATGAATGGTTGTCATGTTTGAAACTTGATCAGTATCAAGATTCGTATCAATCTTTAACACCTCCAATGTTTCACAAGTGAAAATGGATGGAGATAGAGACCCAGGGTTCTTTACAAAAATGGAGAGATCAAGCTCCCTAACGTTATGGGTCAAAGGAAAACGAATCCATGCATCAACATGTGTAGGATGCAAGTCTGGATAACAATCATCAATGCGACAAACATGTAGCCCCCACCCATATTCATCGAAATGGCCTTACGGCCCAAATCGAAGACAAAATCTGCTAAGATGACTGCATAATGATGATCGAAGTACGGTATCCACAAACGTTGAGAAAGCAGGAGAACGTTTAACTGGATTGGGTGTTTCACAACAAGATCGAAGAAAATGGTGAATCAATAAACTCAAGGCTCGTTAACCAAGGGAGTAGACGAACCACTTTCTTAACCAATACGGCCATAACAAAAGCTTCCTTAGTTGGGAGTAAGGACAATATATCAATTAGCAATTCATCTGGTAAACTGCTCATCCTATCTACTAGTACTTGACTTTTCCTACAGATATCCGTACCACGTAATGACATGCATGGTCGTTTCAAGGTCGAATTCATAATTGCTAAATGAAACCAATATGAACCTGATATATGTAATAATACTCTACTTCAAAATAAACCCTCCGTCCGTCGACAAGCAATAATTATGAACTTGAGTGACAAAGAGAAGTACTTTCACGTTGCCTAAGCTCTCTCAAGCAAGATTCAATATGGGAAAATTTTCCACCCTATGTTTTCTACAACAATTATTGTTCATATATATAGGGGCGATAACAAGTTCAATAAACAACCGACATATGTTCCGACTTCTTTTTCAATCAGAATTACTATATATATTTGGACTTTAATTTCTTTTTTTGGTGTTATATACTATTTATTTTTTCTGGGAGGAATATACTACGGAGTAACAGAAAACTAACCAGGCATCAAGTCTCACGAAAGTGAAGAGATGGAAAAATGGAAAATGAACATACTTCCCGCTTAATATATAATATGTACATTTCATATACTACTAATACGATATGATCTAATTGGGTGATTGAAAACAAGAGGCTAACAAAGAACTACAATAACCTCGTCCGCCAAATGTAGGATAAACGTTAAAGAAAGGAAAACAATTAAGATGTTGTTGATCATATATATTACGAAGAACATGCAGCCTACCTAATAAAGATTGTAAAAAACATGATACATGGCAAAATTAACAGGCCCTAAGCTGTCTTTCCTTTATCATAGCAGGACGCAGAAACACCATTTCATCTTCAAGGGCTGGTCCTAGGCTTCTTTTGTGGGCTACCACGGTGGTGCAATGGGTCTGGTCCAGAAGGCACACTTCTCATCTCCACTCCAATAGCATTGGTCTTCCCTTCTTTCATTTCTCTAGTTCGTGAAGATGCTCCCATAAAACCCAACAATATCTGTTCCAATTTTTTTAAACAAAAAATAGATTTAATTAACAATTCAATATACTAATTAAGTACATATATGTCCAGCAAAATTTTTAACATGCAGAGACATAAAAGTGATCGACAATGAGATTATGAAATATGAATTACACCTTTCTGTGGTGATGCATGTTCTTATCCACAGTGTCCTTGTAGGGTTGGTGACATGCATATATAGGTGCACAATCTGTCATGCGAACACATCAATTTAGACACCAAAAATTTTCAGTTAGTAATATTTGTCACAAGGTTTTTACCAGTGTATATATAAAAGAGAAGAAAAGATCGAGCAAGAGAAAGTGGAGCTAACCAAGAGAAGCAGCAGAAGCAAAGTCCATAAGTAAAACCGTTGAAATGATAGCAAAGCACAGCATGAACTTAGTAGATATGCTACAGTTACTCATCTTTTTTACTTACTGAATAGAATATAATGCGTTTATAACAAGTGCAGAACGTAGAGAATAACAAGGAAGCTAGAGAGAGTTAGAGAAATAAGGCACGATAGTAGTAAGGGTTAAGTAAAAGGTTTGAGTCGAACGCTCAATATATATAAGCAGCTCGAAATCGAATCAAAAGGAGATACTAAAGATTGAACTGTATCAATATTCAATGATAGCGTTGTGCAGCCAAATCTGGCTGTTCAATTCGAAATATAATTTATTTGGGAGAGAGGATGACGTAAAAAAGGGAGAGAGCAGAGGGGTTTAGCATTCGATTACATGCATGACATTTGACTATTTGATGCATTTTGCATCACTTGTTGTGACAGCGCCGTCTTTAGGTGCAAGTATATCACCTTTTTTCTCATCTCAAGACACTGGCCTCCTTGAGAGTACGTACTACTAAAAATTCGAAATTTGTTTGGTATAAATTGCCTTAGCTAGGCATGTCCTCCCAAGACTTATTTTAACGAGTTTATTTCAGTACGCCGAGTCTCAAAAGTTGTACAATTCCAATTTCAGTACAACTTTACAAGAGAACAAACTCTATCAAATACAACTACTATATGACGAGTTAACTCCCCAAGTTTGCATATGTGAATTATATTTGAAAATTATTTATTAAAAATGCAGCAATAATATTACATTTCTAGATAACGGTGATAACCAGTTTTTCTAGCCTATTGGTTATTATTTGTTAACTTATTAACAATTGAACTAATTATTCTAATTTTAACATCTTTTCAGCTCAAAATAATTCCCTTTTTTTTTTAAATTTAGTCCAAAACATATGACCATTTTAACGAAGCTCGTACATAACTTAGAAGCATAATGTTTTTCATTATTAGGATACGAATTAATGATCAAAACTTAGGTCTAATCAAAGGTTCTGATAAATGATATTGAGTATAAAAAAGTTTCAAGTCAAACAATAGAGTTTAGTTCAGTTTTAATGGTGAAGAAAATATCCAATGTAGGCATAAGTTGTAAAAGAAATTCTTAAACAAAATCAAGCTAAATGCTCCAATCCTAATCTTTAGTAATTCAACTAAACGAAATAATGAAATATTAGAGAATTTAACTAATTCAAAACCGATGCCTACCTACCTCGTTCTTAATTTCTTATAGCCTAAATGTATGTTGTGCTTGTGCCAATGGGCTTAGCTAACTGGCTTACAAAGTGCCTTAAGATGTGATTTTATTCTCGTATACCTTTAGCAAAAAAATGTGCCTTATAAATTGTAGGAGAATAGCTCTAATTTCAAACAGTTCTTGAGCAGGTCGACTGTCACAGGCTCACAGCAGTGTCACTTGACTGCGAGAGTGTACTGTGAACTGTGATAACCAGATATGGTAGGACCAAGGATGACATCAGCAATCATTACCTTCTGGCTGTGGGGATTTTATTGCCGTGATTGGCCTTGTTTGTTTTAGGACTGAGATACTCTGACACTACAAAACATTTTGCCTCTCTCATTCTTTCTTCTTTTGGTGTTTATAATGACGACACTGCCCCTAAATGGATTATTATCACTTTTGTGCCTTTTCCCCAATCAGGTCAATTGCACTTTGATTCCAAATGCATCATACCTTCGTTTTCCCCCTAAATTGTGTTAAGCTAAGAGAGTATTCACAATGAGGTTTTATATGCAAGGTTTATAGTGACTCAAATCATTAGTTTGTGGTTTGAGCAGTATCGTGAAGGGTATAATACAATCAAACTTATAAACTGCGTTTACACCCTTAAACCCAAATATTAACCTTGAAAATGAGATCCATGAAAATTATTGCAAGAGAAGAGTGAGAATTTTATGATAGTGGAGTAAAGACTTCTAGTTGAGATTTGTTAAAAGGGTGGGTGTAAAGGTTTAGGCCTACCCATAAATATCGGTTTATTATTGGTGATGTTCTAATATTTTTTTTTTTGTGTATAGGGAGACACTGTGCCCGGTGAGAATCGATCCCCCAACCTTAAGGGTTGAAAGTGTGCTCTTTACCACTTGAACAACTCTCTCTTCTCTGGTGATATTCTAATATAATCCTCATAAAAAGTGTGCTGAGTTAGTTTAAGTTGAATTGATTTTTTTTTTTTTATTTCCCACGAGGTTCCTTTAGCCCTTTAGGTCCAAAGTTAATCTCCGCTCGCGGTGCGTGGCTGCCGCTGACCTGAGGGAATTTTTGATGAAATCGAACAAAGGACCTCATACTAATTAGATCGTCCCCACACATGTAAACTCAATAGGACTTTACATCATTGAGCCAGCCCCATCAGGGTAAGGTAAGTTGAATTGAATTGAATAACCTTTATATTTAAGGTAATATTTATAAATCGAATTGAATTATATTTATTTAAGTTTAAAAAGATAGATGGCTCCTAAATCGAATAATTATAAACAACTAAATAAATTAAACTTTGATTCTAAAGCATTACATCAATGTGAATTATAACTAATAAGGAATCATTTTATAGGAATTGTGGTTAGTCCTTATAATTAGTCATGAAAAACTGTACAACCTGTTGAACAAGAGTACCCTCTCTATGAATGTAAATATATCGATTAAATCATAACTATATATCTACAAATAAACGTAGAGTAGCAAAGAAACTCTGGAAATTGAGTCAGAAACAATTTATATCGTACACATAGTGTATCTAACAGTCACCTCATCTTTGTATGTAGAGTGATATATTTGCATGTGTATTGTTGTTCACAAAAATGCACCAACTACACTTCGACCAAAAAATTAAAGAAAGGTACCACTCATACAATAATGATTTCAAACTGCTTCAAAAACAAATTAAATTAGATTGTAGGACAACACGATTTGGGTTTGTATAAATGTGATACTTGTAAGTTGTAACATCAATTTAAATATGTATTTGTATGTCGTATGGGCATGATGATATAGAGATGATTGCTTCCCAACTATTATATTGTTGAATAAAAAGGGAAATTTTATACTCATTATTAATAAGTGTTTAACTTCTTCATCTCCAAGATAAGGACATTAATAAAGATAAACCTATTTATCAATGTAATGGGGTTGATAGGAGAAATCAGGGAGCTAGTCTGGGAGTACAGCTGGAAGAGCTTCGTTGCTAAAAGGTGGTGATGTACTATGCATGGATGCTGGCATGATACTGATAGAAAAAATATGAAAAGAAGCCAAAAAGGGATGGATTGATGTGGCCTCTACTATCACATTAAACTTAATCTCATCGAAATTCAAAATCTATTTTTTGCACACATCAATTGCTCAACTGGGTTACATTACATTTATTAGCTAGCAATCAACAGAAGCATCTCCTTGGAAACCGAGGAGATTGATGGCCATTGATTTTTTTTAATGGATATTTTGCGTTTTGGTACCCTGAGATTTGGGCTAATTATGAATTGGTGTCTCAAGGTTTGGATATTGTCATTTTGGTGGCCTGAGGTTTGGTTCCGTTAGCGTTTTAGTGCTTTGACCGTTAAATTGAAGGTTTGACCGTTAAATAAGCTTATGTGGCAGTCTATTTTCAAATTTCTCAATGTTTAATGTCCTTTTTTTACCCCTCTCATGAGATTTTCAAAGTATTAAAATATTAATTTTGCCAACTTTATTTATTATACAAAAGTTTAATTATTTTTCTGATCTCAAAAAAAAAAGTTTAATTATTTTTCTATGCAAAATGACATTACTACCCATATAACATTACTGACAAGTCACAACCACCTCTCTCTCTCCTCCCTTCACCCATACCCGTCCACCACCAGCCCCACCACCAGCAGCCCACCGCCCTTCAAATACAAAACCCAGATCCTCTCCATCATCACAACACCACCAGTACCTAGTTTAATTTGGCAGTTGGTATGAGTAGGGGTACTAAAACCCCTC
>ONZK01000009.1:69047-79467 GCA_900322385.1 Pharnaceum exiguum | reverse complement strand
GGGGGGGGGTAAAATGTAGTGGTTACATGCTAAGTCATTTCAAAATTTGTGGTGAAACTTGTTGTTGTCGCTTACAGCATGCTTATTGTGTTTGAGGTTTGAATGTTTGTATACCTGATCTGTTTTTGTATTATAACAATTATATCTTGACGTGCTTGCAGGAAGACTTTAATCAAGGGAATGCTGAGGAAAAACCCAGAGCATCGACCTAGTGTATGAAGCTTCCATTTTCTGTCTTATTTCTGATGCTAATATTTTGAGCTGTTGGAACTGAGTTGTGATAAACTTTGGTGAAATGTACAGGCTTCTGAGATTCTGAAGCACCCTTACCTGCAGCCTTATGTCAGTATGTATCGGGTATTCCCTGATAAACCTATGCGCTTGGCCCGGGACACTCGAAAAACCATGTGTGATAGTCACAACAGTGGCAGTTCTTGCAGCGATAAAGATAGTTCAGTTTCAACTGAAAAGAATATTCCAGTTGTAGTGTATTGTGAGAACAAGGCCACTGAGACAGATATTATATCAGACGATGAACTGGATTATGACAGTCCAACTCAAGATGATGATAGGCGAAGATCCGTATGCATGGTCCATATGGATGAGCAGCAGGTCACAAGAGTGCCTAATGATGAACTAAAACCAAATAGTGAGGCAAAGCCACCGAAAACCATAAAAAATATTTTAATGGCCCTCAAAGAGGGTAGAACAAGAGAAAATAGTTCTCCAATGCGAACTAACAGAGCAAGAGCTGTGCAAAAGGCTATTGTTGAAGCACCACCTAAAATTACTAAGCCCACTATTGTTCCTCCTACTGTCAAGCCTTCTGCCGACTCACTTGCAATTGTGCCAGCAAAGATAAGCCCTGATTCTGTGAAGAGAGTTCATGGATCACCCTCTTTGAAGCATCAGGTCTTTTTCTATATATGTTCTCTATTTTTGTAGTATACTTGTATCAAATTCGGCTAAAAGTGTTTTGCTTTAGTTTGTGCGTAGTGGGCCTGATAGGCTAATAATTGATGATGATTAATACTTTGTAGCAGTTACCCATTATTGAATCTTCACCCAAGACCAAGCCCCGACATGAGGCTGCTCCTTCACCTGGTTCTACTAAGCAAGTTGCTGAAGATGGATCTGCTTCTAAGCAAAGGCAAAGGACTCCTCCTTCCAATCTTACTAGACGCTCTTCTTTCCCTGGAAGAATCAAGCAAGCAGGGGATGAAGTTGCAAGTAGAGTAAATGAACAGATTAAAGGTGGCCATGGTGAGATGTCTCCGGATTCACAGAACGCTGTCACAGTGAGCAAGACTCCGCCATCTCCTGCTACCCGGGATTTAAAGCAATTATCGGGAAGAGGTATGCGGGGATCACAGAAACCATCACGTGCTGATAGCAGCAACTCTGCATCATCCACCATCTCCATGCAAGCATTTGAAATGTCTGATGATGCTACAACTCCATTTCGCAGCCCAGCAGAGCAGGCAATCCTTGATCGCGAGGCACTGTCCCGCTCTGAACCTCCTCGGCCAAGCAGTGCTTTTGCTTCCACAATGCTTCCCAAACTGTCTAAAAATTGTTTGGGCAAGGAACTCCAATATAACGATGCAGTAAATCCTGCAGAGTGCTTTGACATGCGTCGCCCAAGCAGTGCTTCTGCTTCCCTTTTGTACCTTGAAAAGCCTGGGAGCAGCTCTGCACGAGCTACTGGTGACACTGAGACCCATACCAATCGCCCTGAGTCACATCGACCCTGTAATGCTTCTGCTTCTCATTTGTGCTCCAGTATGCCTGGAAGTCATTCAGGGAAAAATCGTGGGCATGATAGTGAGGAGGAATTACGCTCTGTTGAGATATTTTCATTTTCCTCTGGCTCTCTACCTGGGGCACAAGACAATGTGCATAGAGAAAGTATTGGTCATAGTAGGCGTTTATCATATGCAGCTGATACGTCAGACTCAGAGGTCAACCTTGATTATCATTATGTTGGTTCTAGCAATGAGAATATGGTTTATGAATCTGATGTTACACCCAAGTTCTCATATGAGAGTCCGCAAGAAGTCTCCATATGTAGAGATTATCAATCTGCCAGCAGATCTGGTGATAGATCTGAATCATCTGATCCTATGTCGTGCTCACATGGTGTCTCTTCTGGAGGCCATGACAAGTTCACCGTTAAGGAGTCCATGACGAGGGAAGGAAACAAGGTAGCTTCGAATTTCCCTCTTTCTTCTGTTAAAAATAGCCAGCAGCAGGCCCCAGGATTCATCCCGCAGAGCCCAACACCCGAAAAAGCTGCTAGTCCCATTACTCCCCCAACGGTCAATCATATTACTCGGCATGGTAGTTACCGGATGGGGAGTGACCAACCAGTGATGGAAACAGTTGATAGGAACATGGATGTGGGAACGCCAATGAATGTAGACCGAGATGAGCGAGAAACTAGCAACTCAACTGCTGTAGGCAGTTCGATACAATCGAATAGCTCCCAGAATGTGGCACCGAGATCAGATCCTCCTATGAGATTGGGACCTTCTGAAACTCATGAATCTGAGACTGTTAATGTGAGAAGCACCGCTGGTTCTCCCGTGGCAAAGTCAGATGCCTCTGAACTAGTAAAATCTCTCTCTTGTACGAAAGAGGGGGAAGCATTGGATATAAAGTCATTTAGACAGAGGGCAGAAGCACTCGAAGGATTGCTTGAAATGTCCGCTGAATTGTTGGAGCACAATAGATTGGATGAGCTTGCCGTGGTGTTGAAGCCCTTTGGCAAAGATAAGGTCTCCCCAAGGGAGACCGCCATCTGGTTGGCGAAGAGCTTAAAAGGGATGATGATAGAGGACTCTTCTCGAGCTTCCTGATGACTACCCTAATCGCCCTTCCGGTAAGCTCAGCACTTGATACTGCATGAACAGTGTTGTCTATAATAGTCAGTTTTTTGGTTTACATTTGAAGTTCATTTTTTGTGGAAGTTTTTGGACTGAGGAGACAAACCAAATTTTCCTTTCTTCTCTTTCTTCTGAGTTTTCTACTTTTTTTCCCACTATTCTTTTAATGCAGCATCTTGTTGTACATAGTAATGAAATGGATCAAATAAGGTCGTGTTTTATTTTCCGACTGATGTACCAATATGCTGTACTGTATAGCAAAGTATGTGAATGAACTATTCTCATCTATTGAGTTCATATTTACGTAATTTTAGACGTGTTCTTACCGGATAATTTTCAGAAAGCAAAAACGTTTATATAAAAGAAACTGTTTACATTGTGACCCGAGCATGGGGATTTACACTCGGTTGTTGTTTAATTTATTACCACGGCTGTATTTTTTTTTTTTTGTAAGGATAATACAAGAGATCACAATAGACCAACTTCAAGTCGGATGTGATTTTTCTTTCTTTTCTTTTTTGGTGGGAAGCAGAATTGATTTGAAGTTGAGTGGTGTTAGGAATCCTACTCAAAACTCTATTCGGACGAGAGCTTCAAATCATGTTTACTATATATATTAAAGAAGTCGAACAGAACTCCATTACCACCTTCTGAATAATCTCTCTTAGCTAATATGGATCCGGAAAACCCTTTCTCACCATCTGCTCCTCCGTTACCACCTATTGCACCATCCTATTCTCGGTTACTACCTGTTACATCATCTGTTCCTCCACCACAACGGCAGCGCCCTCGGTTTTGCTCTCTCCTGTGCATGGTCGTCTATGTTACGGTGATGATATTCCTTTGCGCTTCTCTAGGCTTGTACGTGTCAAAGCCAGTGACACTTATATCGCCGGAGATCAAACTTCAATCTATCACTGCCACCTCTCCACTAACTTTAACCGATATTGGCCCCGATTATTCCTTTGATGGTGCCTTGAACCTAACCTTTACGATTGGAAATCCTGGCATAGGAGATATGTACGGTTTGGGTAACTTTTCCATCTACTACGACAACGCCATGCAGAAGTCAGAGTTTTTACTCGCGTCCACTCCGCTCGAGTCTTTCTGCCTTGAGCGCGAGTGTCCAAAGCGTAATGATTTTGTAAGCTGGCGGTCTTACAACGTTGTAGCTAACGCAACGTATGTGCCAGCTGATTTAACGGCTTTCGCCCTCGGACACGATCTAGAGGATGGAAGGTTGGGGCTCACTGTTGAACTCACTGCAGATTACAGGACAGATGAGAACATACCATCTAACTTGAGGGTAACGTGCAAGGGTATTCAGGTTGAGGTTCCTACTGGTGTCATGTTGGGTGACCCAAAGAGATGCAAGGTCGACTGGGATGACAATAAGTGGTTCTTTAGTTTACCAAAATTTTACAAGTGATTGCACCGTATACCACTCATGTCATACGATTGTATGGTGGCTTAATTAATACTCTTATGTAAATACTGCATGTTTTACACTAATGATGAATTGATGACACCAATATGATGACATGGACTACGCTACGGTGATGAACAAAGAATGTGTTCACGACTTACGTCAATCAAGGCTGTGTACCCGAGTTCAACTCATATGCAACTTTTTAATTCAGTATTTTTTAAATTTATTTTAGTTATTTTTGGTTAAAAAGTTTTAAGTATTTTTTTTTTTGAGAAAAAAAATTGTTGTTCAGGTTAGTATATTTAGTTCAATTCAGGATTATTATTTTTTGTTCAGTTTTTACGAATTAATCCAGAGTCTTTGAATCCAGGCTGTTTCTGAACTTACAATTTTTGTTTTTGGTTATTCTTTTCTCTTAGCAGATAGTATCTTAACATATGAAGGAATTCGTGATCCTATGTTTCAATGAACATAGGATGAAAAACACGCACATATCTCGATTCACCAATAATGTGATGCGAAAAGAGGAAATATAATGATACTAGGTAGATTTGTTTCTTAAAGTGTCATCTTTAATCCAATTACGCGCAATATGAATCACAATTGACCCTTCAGCTGTGGCTATTTATGCATACATACATTGCATTTTGCACTACGATTATTCATTGCCTCCTAACCTTTCTCTCCAAAAGAAAAGGAAACGAAGAAGTAAATCAACCAAGAGAGTTCATAAGCAGGTCCAAAATTTGATCAGTAAGGTAGACACTCTAGTCACTAGCGTAGTTTGGTTCATCTGAAACAATCAAATGGGTCTATGCTCGTTTTGTTGTAAGTGTTGTATTCTGCTGGTGATATTGATGATCATATTAGGCATTAGTGTCCCGTTTATCTTTAAGCGTGTTGCCAAAAACCATGTCCCACAAGTTGAGGTGCAATCCCTAGCCACTGTAATCCCTTTCACCCTTACCAGCAACTCTACCACAGACAAGTTCTATGTTACTGCTGGCTTCAACATCACTCTCTGGGCCAAGAATGTGAACACAAACATTCAAGACCAGGCCAACGTCTCCGTCTTGTATAATGGCTTTGTACTCTCCTCATCTTCCTTCGACTTGTCATGCCCTGGCCAATATTGTGAAAGTTACGATGAGAAGAGCCGGGTGGTAGACGTCTCAGTGGCTGTTAATTCAGTCCTCATCGACAAATTTCACGCCGTGGCTTTGGCCTTTGAGTTGGCAAGGAAAGATGTTAGTATTACCATAAGAATTGAAAATTGGCAAGGAAAATTCTGGAGGAAGACGGTTCTGATAACTGTGGTATGTGACTTTGTGAAGGTTGCAATTCCAACTGGAGTCATGCAGGGTGACCCTAAGCGTTGCGAGATTAACCTACCATCTTCTAAAGGCAAGTGATCAATGGCTGGAACTTTGTACCACCCACAGCAGGCCTTATTTTTAATTTGTTTTCATATTCATTAGAATGAATAAATATGGCATTAGAGAAGCCGTGCATTTGTGAGATGTACCGTGCATTTGTGAGATGGTCTTCAGTTGTGGCAATTGCGGTAGGTGATTTGTGAGATGGAGTTTCTATTTGTGATATATACTGCGTATATTCTATTGTGAAGATGCATGTTTTTACTGGTGTTTTAGTTTGAATGTTACTTTGATTTGCATAGGTCGAACATCAATAGGTGCTTCTTCTTGTGTATTAACCTGTTTCAAAAATGAATCATTGTTGATGAATTTGTTTTCTAACCTGTTTCTACAAAACTCTCATTGAAGAACACCAATGCATACAGTATAGTAGCAATTTTAAGATGCAAGGATCCGTTGTTCACGACTAACTCTTCCAATTTGTAGTATATAATTGGGTTAATTTTGAAGTTTTCAATCGAATAACTCAACTACCTCATAATTCTTCTTACCATGAGTCATATGAATATCCCATATACCTTGGCTTACTATGAAAGGTATCAAAATCTCATCATTAACTTTTACAATCGACCTTAAAATGTCACCTAACTTTTCTATTTTAATAAAAATAACAGACAATTCATTCATATTAATGAATCCATTTTACTGGACAACAAAATCAATGCAGCCATTGGACAATTAGAAAAATTCACGTGAAACAGACAATTCTCTATACATTTTCATTATAATTTTTCATATTATAAATTGGTAATTATTTCTCTTGTAGTAGGCATTCTCCATTCCTATTTTGAATCCTCTCCATTAAAAGTGACCACAAGCAAATATTTAAAGACAAAGGAAATTTCAGGTAAAGGAGAGGATACAAACTCATCCCTCCCTCTCTTCATTTGTGTGAAATAAATGCTTACATGTAAAGTGTAAAAAATTTGTAATAAATGCCATCAAATACTTCGGGTTCATGTTTTATGTCTGTATGCAATTGAATTATAGTTCGCGTAAAAGAGTTGTGCACAGTATTCCATTCAATACAAATATTATACTCATAGTGTAGCAAATAGTTCAGCAGTAGTTTTACGCGTAAAGTGCCTAAAAACAACGGTGGAACTCATTGTAAAAACATGACACCGCAAGTGCATAACATCTCTCTTATTCATTTGCACTTATTCTCTATATTATTTTCACTCATTATATATATTCTTTTTTGAAATGGCACACATTATATTTTTAGTTATCAACTATGTTTAGTTCACTAGGTGGCCATTTTTTTTTTCTGTTTCATTATCCAACCCCTTTTGTCAATCCATTTTTTCTCTACATATACACACATCTCACCCAGAATTTTGTTTCCACAATACACCCAAGAACAAGAAAAAATTCCAAAAATTTCAACGATACACCCAAGATCAAGAAAAATGAAAAAGAAACACTTCAAAGAAAGCATTACTTTCCCCTTTTTTTCTTCTTTCATTTGATTCTTAGCCTAGTCAATCCACCTCTCTACAGTTGTGCAACAACATGTAAACAACAACAACAAAAGGTACAAAGGGATCTTCTTTTCCTTAACCCAAAAGCAAATCAAACAAACCCCTTTTCCCACAACTCAACACCTTACATAGTTACATTACAGTATTACACCTCATACATCCTCACAACATTTCCTCAACACCCACTCCTCTCTCTCTCCACAACCAAAGTAAACAGTTATAACATAAAACCCACAATGTCCTCTGACCCGACCCGCCCAGCAACCGGGTACCCAACAGCCCAGCCCCAAAACCCACCACCATACTACTACCCAAACCACAACCCCACACACCACGCGCCATTCCCACAACCCTACACACCTCCACGCGCCCTCTTCTTCCGCCGCATTTTCGCCGCGCTCTTAGCTTGCCTCATCATCCTGGGCACAATCCTCTTCATAATATGGCTCATCCTCCGTCCACGTGTCCCTCTCTTCACACTCACCTCCCTCACACTCACATCCCTCTCTCTCTCCTCACCTTCCCTCTCCGCCACGTGGCTTGCCCACATGGAAGCATACAACCCAAACACAAAGCTCCACGTGTACTATGATCAAGTTGAAGCAAGGATCTTTTACAAGTCATCGTTCTTAGCTCAGAACCAACTCCCACCGTTCGATCAACCCACCAAGAATCTAACGTCTGTTAACGCAACACTTGTGGCTGCAAGCTCGTACATTGATAAAAGGTTGTTTGGGAAGCTTAGTGATGATAGAACAAAGGGTGTTGTCAAGTTTGACCTTCAGGTGCTTTCTATTGTCAGGTTTAAGACGGGCAGCTGGTGGAGGGCTAGAAGGAGGTTTCTTAGAGTGTTTTGTGATGATCTTGTTGTTACTCTTAAGGGTAGTAATGGTAGTAATGGTACTCTTTCCAATGGTCCTAAAAGATGTGCTGTTGGGGTTTGATGGAGAAAGTTTGGATCTTTTTTGGTACAAAGAGGGAAAATGTAGCTTGTAGCAAGGGAGATTAGGTATTTTGGTTGTTGATGATGATTATTATTATTGTTGTTGTTGTTGTTGTTAGGTTAATCTAATTATGGGTTGCTAACTTGGTTTAGAATTTTGTATAGTTTGTGATCCTAATTAGTTGAAGAGGAAAAAAAGATTCAATCTTTATGTTGCTTCATGGGTTATTGGGTTGTTTATGTTGTTGATTTTAGTTTCTTTAGTTAATTGTAGTTTGTTAGTAGGAAATCTAGTGAGAAAGTTTGGAACTTTGTCAAGATTGTGGAGTTATGAGTAGAAAAAAATCAATCTTTCTATTGCTAAGGATTTTAATTTATGATGTTGCTCATGGGTTTTATTTTATATGTTGTTGTTGATATATTTACTTATCATTTTTAGTTGTGATATTGTTTCTCAATGTAAACTTGTGTGAACCTTTTTTATATGAAACAGGTCATTATTGAGAGATAAGGTTGATTAATGACCCCTCGGTGGTCATTAATGAACCCCCGTTTGTCATTAGTGACCTCGTCTCATATATAAAACGGGTGCACACGAATTTCTCTGATCATTTTTAGTTGTGCATTTGTTCCTCAATGTACTTATCGTTTTTAGTTGCATTTGTTTCTCATTGATTATGTTGAACTTGAACGAATGAGACTTTATATGGAGTAGTATATTGTGGATCAACTTTTTTGGTGAATGGTGTTACAAGAAAACTTGTGTGAGACGGATTTATACCCCTGTAACAGGTTAAGGGTCACTAATAGATGTATTAGTGACCATTTACCATATCGTGCTTGTATGAATTAGTTTCGTACAACTTTATCTAATAGTGTTATTATTATTGTGCTCATGAGTTTTTGATGTTGATTTTTTTGTTTTGTTTATGTTTGTTGGATTTGGATAGTTTTAGAATAGGTTTGACGGTTATTGGGTATGGTTGATTGGAGGTTTAGTTGATTGGTAGATGATGAATTGATGATGATGATAGTTGGAATATCATGTGGTGATGGAAGTTGATAATTTCCCTTTGGTTTGAACAAGTCACCCGGGATAGTGGGATATGAAAGCATACTATAAAGAGAATGTTTTTGCAACAACCATGTGTTGTTGACAAAGAAGGATGGTTATTTATTTAAAGCTTTGAGGAAATAGGATAATTTGCCTAGTTTGGTTGGGGTCTTTACAGCTGCGTTTATTCTTATATTGGTTTCTTTTACCGTTTTTTGCATTTCATGGCATGTTGCTTTTTGTGTGTGATGCTGGTGACTCATACCACTTCTTGAGATTAAAGATACGGTCGATTGTTAGGGTTGGAGAGTGATAATGACGACGATAAAGTTCTGACCTTTCATTGTTTCTGATAGATGTAAGAAAGGATAAAAGTGAGATTAAGATTACAAGTTTAGCCGTATATGTGAGATTCAATCATGCTGGTGAAGTGGCGGGTTTCCTTTTTTAGAAGCCAATCTTTTATGGCTGTGTATGGTAGCCAGTGTTTTGTCTCTCTTGTTGTCCGAGATTATCCGTTGGTATGATGATTCTAGTGGACATTTTGATTTCTTTCGAGCCTCTTGTGTTCTCGTCTTCTATCTAGTTCTTTTGTGGAGAAGAGCATGAGATTTGGGCGCTTTAGCTTCAGCGAAGTGATGAGAATTAGATGGTTCTGGAGAAACAAATTGTAAATGTCTGAAGGTTGGAGATACGTGGGAGACACATATGGTCAAGTGTATGATAGAGAGAGACTGAGGATGCTTTTTTTTCCACCTTCTCTTTTGACCATTTTCGTGTTGATTTTGCTGTATGTTGCTTTGGCACCTGAGTTACTGAAAGCCTTGAAGTATCGATCTTGATAACTTCTGATTTGTTGAGCAATTGGTTTTACTGTTTTAGCCTGAATTTTCCCGGAATCCTTTCAATGGGAGGCAGTGGAATTGTGGTCTGATTGACCGTCACTTATGACAGCTTTACTGTTGTGTTAATTGTTGTCTGGAGACACTGAGTTATTTTCCAATAGGTTATTTTTCTTCTTCTTAAAAATGTCATGTTAGTGCTAGCTGTATTTTTCCTGTTTTGAGTGAGATTCCTGTATTTAGGAAAGCTTTGGTTGTTGTTGCTTATGGCAACTTATTGCATTTAAGGCAGAGAAGGACCTGAGCTTACAGAAAGAATAAAGCTTATTTCAAGAGGTGGAGAGAAT
>ONZK01000009.1:21988-68583 GCA_900322385.1 Pharnaceum exiguum | reverse complement strand
GGGGGGGGGGGCGCATATAAGCAGTTAATAAGTGATGAGATTATTTCCTTAGCTCTGTCAGAACTTGAATCTTCAAAGCGGCCTCCTTTAGTATGCACTACTCTGTAGTATGCTCCTTTGAGTAGAGTTACTGCCTCCTTTTTAGTATGGTATGCGCTTCCTTTCAGCAAAGTTACTGTCGCGGTTTAACATGGTATTTTGAGTATGAATAGCGATGCACAAATAAATGAGTTAGTATGGACTATGGTTCTCATCGTTTGTGGCTTTGTGGTGCATCATCCTATGGTGATTATTATTGAGTCGTTAGGTGCTTTTCAATAGTGATTTTAGGTGTTTGTGTCCATGCCATGAGCAATCTCAGTCTACAATGGCATCCCTAGGATTCTCTGTCGATATTCGTTGGAAGCTTACTTGTCTTTGAACAGTCATAAGTCATAACCGTGGCTCTGTGAGAGGTGGTTTCGTCGTTGTGTGATGTCCCTCTAGCAGAGTATAATGACAGTTTTCTGAAGTTGCTTGTGCTGTCACCATGTTTTACTCTGAACATTGTCTTGTAACTAAGCAAAATCCAATGCAGCCTAGTTTGGGTCGCAGAGATTCTTTCTGAGTTAAAGCTGAACCTAGACTCAGTTTTTTTTGGACGATTTCACAAAATTGGGTTGGTAGAACGTGGGAGAAGGTTTTCATTACTATTGTGGGCTTGATTCCTTGGGCCTTTCTGTGTTTTGGAAGAATCTTAGTTTCCTCCTATTGGGTTTTTGACCCAAGTTGCATTAGCTGTTCCATTCTTTTGGTACCATCATCTGACTAAACATGCCTGTAATCTCAGTTTGATAACTTCATGGGACAAATGTTGTGACACGTTTTAGCCCAACGATTAAGATCTACGGAGTACATCGTACTACGTATACAACAATAACAACAACCGAGTATAAATCCTCATTTAATGGAATACTCGGGGTCAACTTGTCTTGTTTTTGAGTCCGCCGTGGCTTTCGTGCATCCACTAAGTGCTGGTGGTGGCATATGTATATAATTTACTTGCTGTATGCTTTATTCCCTGTCGTCATCTGGTCCATTAACGAAGCTTTTCTCTGAAGGCGAAGCCCGTTGAGAATGATGTTTCTTAAGAAGGTGAAGATTTTTCTACTTGTTCATTTGAGCATTAGAGCATATTCTCATCTTCTACATATAGTCGGAGGACGCCAAACATAAAGTTGTGCTATGGGACCATTGGATGAGGCGATGAACATATCTCGGTTGTCACAATTTCAGGAGGAAATGCACAAACTTAATTGGGTCCATGGTATGGGATTAAGGGACCAATGTATGAAATGATTTGCTATTGGACTTCTAATTTTATGAATATCTACAAAATTATGGGCTCGCAAAGGATCAAGGAATCATCATCTCATCCTCCCGAGCACCTTGGATCCCACACAACCAAGATTTTGGTGTTGGCGAATCCTTGTGCTCCGCATGTGTCTAAACCTCTCCGAAGTCTTCCGATACAAAAGTTAAGAATTCTCTGATTAAATTCATCAATAGCATATCATCTAGGATTAAATCACTGAACAGTTAACCCATAATTAAAGATAACTTTGTTGTACTCCAGGCTTTGCGCCATTTATTACCAAGTTGATTGCACAAAGCAACGTAACCACGAAGGGAAATGAGGTCTTTACCTAATCGTTAATACTAATACTGAATTACTTTCAATACTGATATAGCATGCAAATGTTATGTGAGTGAATTTTTACACCAAGCTTTTCACTTTGTTATTTTGTGCCTCTATTTTGTTCGGTTTGTACGAGTACAATTTTGGGATACTCAAGACCTGAATATAGAAACGCCTTAAGGACTAAGAGTTCCTTTTTCCTCGTCTCTGCATTTCTGGGTCTCCCAAGTCCCACCAAATGAGTGAATGAATGGCCGTATCAAAAAAGTATTCCAAAACCATCTAATCACTTTTTGATGTGAGCCGCATCAAATGAAGGCCAGGATGAACCACCTAAAGCTTATCGAGAACGTAACTTCTAAGCTTGCACTGTTGAACTGAGGAGTATATGTCCTGATCAAACAAGAATAACAGAACTTCATATGACAACGTGAATAAGGTTGTTTATGTTTGTTTATAAGAACTTGAAGTGAACTGAAAAAATCTGAGAGAGTTGAACTGGAAAAAACTTAAAGCAGTTAAAATTATAACTATTACCAAAATAAATTGAAATACACTCATGAACAAAAAAAGCTGACCTGAATAAAAAAAAACTAAACTGTACCACCAGTCCGCTACAAACATACAAAACACAGCTTAAATGCATGAAATTTGTGTAGCACTCAAAAAAGCTATAGGTGCTTTTCCAAAGAGCGCTTTACCTTAGAGCAAAGTCGCACTAACTACAAATATGATTTGATTATTCGGTCACAAGTCGTTTCTCTTATCAAGTCAGCAACAGAACTGATTCAGCAACAGAACTGATTAATTGATTATTGCAACCGTGTATGTTGCAGTGACACAAATCAACGATGACAGACTCACTTCCACTCAAAAAAATAAAATATCAACGGTGACAGACTCGGAAATGTTGGTAGAAGGCTAGAAGCACAGCGAAAACAAATCTACAGTACTAATTAGTTGAGCTTGAGGTTCCATTTTTTGTATCTTTGACGAGGAACGAATTGTATAATTGCTCATGGCAAATTAAAAATTAATATTTAAGATTTCAGCAACAGAGAAACTGAAAATCTACATACTTTGTCGACATTGCATTTAAGAATTAAGATCTGGAGTATAGAAAATAGTATTGTTGCTTCTTTTTTTTTTTAAGGTCGTATAGAAATGCGATGCTGGCGTAATATCCATATACTTTCTTCTGCGGTCCAAAAAAGTTTTTGATCTTCTATTATCATCCTGCGCCAGCAGGAAAGCGACAAAGCAAGTTTCGGAAATTCGGAGGAAAAGCTAGCAAAAGAGACGGGATAACAGTATAACACTATACGTTTCAAAATTACAAGTCAAGTCTTTGCTAGATCGGGTGTACACGACTACACGTACACCGGTTGGGATTATAATTAATAATAAACGAACTAACTAATGACATTAAAAAAGTGATTAATGATATATGTTGTAATGCTTTGAAAAAGACCACCCGATATACCCGGTATTATGCCGGATGCGCCTAAAAATTAGAAAACAAAATAATGTGTTTTTTTTAAAGAAAAATACACTAAAATGATCAAAGTGTACTAGGATGAGCAACACCCTATTTTGTATGTGGCGCCATTTGTATAAATATTTAATTGATCAATTAGCTAACCGTGTAATCTATAGGAGAGAAAAGTGCGTGAAGAACAGTACATCTTGTACCTGTGTATAATTGTTTTAGGCAGGTATGAAACTATGAATTTAGAATACAGTCAGGTATTTAGGTGCATTGGCCATAGTCATCCTTAGACTCGATCGACGGCTGAGAACATGAACTCGTAATCTATGGTCCACTGAAGAGGATGGTCGGTGTATACTTTAAAGTCAACATAATTTCAATTTACAAATAGACCAATGTTGTCTAATGAGTTTTTGACCCACTTAATTCCATTTTTCCTCGTCTTGTTTGTCCTAAACTTCAACTCGGAATGACACAATGATCTGCCAACGATAAGAGCAACCCCACATGCTCAAACATATTCCACCACTCACATGATGACATCTCATCAATCATTTCATCTAGAAACAATTTTTTGTAAAAATATACGGCTTGAGAATAAAAAATCAAGAAATCAATCATGTATTGATTGAGAAAACTTATCAGTCTTTCAAGTAGAATCTTTGTAGACATACTTGGAGACACAGCATACGGATACAGCAATTTTACATGATTAGGCCAATTCATTTACAAATTACAATCAGAATAATTTCTTCCACCCCTTTTCGATTGGCTTCTTTCTCTCAAAAGTATTCTGAATGCTAACATTTTCTTGTCGAAGTCCAACCAAACTTCGTGAGAAACTTCATGTGTGAAATCAAGCTAAATCGTCTTGTCAAAATAGGACTTATTGTCGAAGACCCTCCTCATTTCTCTCCTCTTACCTTATATTCCTCTTTAGAGTTTAGGAAATCCATGCATCCACATTCATATACTGTATAGTCATTTGGTTTAACTGTTTAAGCTTAAACGAAAGAACATCAGTCAATATGACCTATGCAGAGATAAATTCCTAGCTAGAATCCTACTGTATAGTTTAATATCGCATATTGTAACAGTTCCGACAGAAAACATGTGTAATTAATAGACCACGATCGAGTACACTTCAAAATACTTTGGATTTCAAACTTAACTAACTCAAACACACCATTTGTAATAATTAACTGAAATATCAAAGTATTTAGATATCCTCGAAGAAACTCATTAGCCAGCCTCCTATTGACCGCTTCGTGCGCTGATCAGAGTCGGGTGAGGGATTATTAAACATATATATCTATTTCCCTTGAACAATAGACTTGAGTAGCTTAGGCACTAGAGCTTTGTTTAACAATTAACATATAACTTTCCTTCCCTTAAAAAAAGTGAACATATAATTAAGTTTCTTCATGTAATAAAGAAAAAAATACTAGTACGGAGTGCTATAACTTTGCATTTTATTTTTCTCTTTCAATTTTTTTACTTAAGTAATCAGTACTTCACCTACCATCAAGTGCCCAATCTCAATTATCACATCCTCACCAGTCACCACACAAACCTTAACGCACTCTATATATCTCTTTCAACACACCTATTACAAAAACTTCTCCCATTTGCACTCCTCCTCACCTCACTCCATACATGCTAGTTGGCTAGTTGCTAGCTAGGAACCACACCACTCCCCAAACCCCAACCCAAAAAAATGTCTAAAGAATGCGGCCACGACGACGACAGTGGCAGTGACTTCGCCCGTAAGGTCATGGGAGCCATATTTGGCTTCATCGTCCTCGTCCTCTTCGTTGTTCTCCTCATTTGGCTCATCCTACGCCCTACTAAGCCACGATTCATCCTGCAGGACGCAACCTTGTACAACTTCAACGTCACGCAACCAAATCTCCTCAGTGCAACCCTACAAGTCACCCTCTCCTCCCGCAACCCCAACGAGCGCATAGGGGTCTACTATGAGCGCGTCGACGTCTATGCGTCCTTTCAGAACCAGCAGATCACGCTCCCTACGCGTCTCCCGCCAACTTACCAAGGTCACAAAGATATTACCGTGTGGTCACCTTTTCTCTACGGTACCTCCGTACCTATTGCACCTTACCTTGGCATGTCACTACAACAAGCTCAAAATGCTGGCTTGGTTTTAATCAACATCAAGATTGATGGTAGGGTTAAGTGGAAGGTTGGCACTTGGATATCCGGTAAATATCACTTGTGGGTTAATTGTCCAGCTTATCTCACCTTTGGAAACAAAAACACTGGTGTTAATGTTGGTACAGGTGTTAAGTATCAGATTGCTACAAGTTGTCACGTTGATGTATAAGGATAACTATTTTTTAGCTAGCAAACTGCATGTAAACTCATTTTCATCTGTTTTCATATTTTTCTTCTTATACTTTTCTTTTATGAAGGAGTAATTGATTAAAGGATATGATAATTGTGGGTTGGTAATTTGGTATGGGCGTATGGTTAATCATTATTACATGCTCGATCATGTTCTCCGTCCATTCATTTTGGGCATTCAATGGCGTAACCGCGTGTTCTGTGATGATAGAAAGGTTGGGCTGGCTAGCTAGCTAGGCTAAATTAAATGGGACATACTTTGATTAGTTTTGTTAACGAGCTAGCATGAGTTGTTGCTATCTTGTTGGATAGGATAGTGCGTTCATTGCTTTTCAGCCACTCACCCACCTTTCTTGTCCTTTTAATCTCCTTTTGAACAATGTGTTGAAGGATCGCTAACACTTTAGATTATTAATCACGATACAGTAATGAAAAAGCATGATAATAGTACAAACTTAAATAAATTACTGAAGAAGGCGAATGTGTGTATAGTGTGGCTTTTTTACATTTAAGTTTCTCAATTATTTTTCAATTTCGAATGTGCCAAATATATATAGACGTGACTTGGATGGCCTAGTAGTACTAGTCATAATTTATCACTGATATTTCTTTATTTTGTCATCGGATAGCTTTTCGGCCTAATGTAGATGACTTTTCCTCTTTCCCTTTTGATTTGCATGTCGATAATTAGTGGTCGCAAAAGTATTGTATTTTTCTGGCGCACCTTAGCTTAATCGTCATACAATTCATGTCGATCCTACCCAATATTGGAGTCCAGGCTCCAGAACACACGCTTTCACAGCAATTATCACTTTCATTTTATGACCCCAACAACGAATAATAATTGAAGCTCTTTTTTTAATACATTATTTTATAACTGTACTCCGTATCATGTATGTAAATGCAACATGTTTTGATTGTATTCCAGTAGATAACTAGATGATATACGTTCAACAGTAAGTAAGTCCTACTAATACGATTTACTACTGCAAATTGAGTGTCGGCACAGTATAGCTATCCAGAGCGTCTGAACTCTGATGTATGGGGATCCGGACCACATAATTAGCGAACCTTCATAGCACGATCAACTAGCTGGTGAGTTTCAGTGTATGCATGTGCTTAAGGGAATTCTATGTTTCTTTGCGCGCTGTGATTCTATATGCTGCCTATAATTATGATGTATGAATCCAGTAGTAGTATCTTCTTCTTGTTTAATTAACTCCACAGAAGTACTATGTATCTTTAGGTGATTATGGACTATAGCAAAATGACTATGAAAACCTTTTGGCACTTCTTATTTTGGTGAAGTTGTTGAAAGTGAGTACTTCAATGCAGCAATTGGTCAATCACGGAAACAACCTCTCTGTTTTCTTAAACAGGGGTATGGTTACGTACATCCCGACCCCCATCACCCCCATCTAATGAGGATACATTCTATTGTTGTTGTTGTATTTAAGCAAATCATCCGTTTCTAAAGATGTTAATTAACAAGGCAGAGGTTGATTATAAAATTATTCACCACAGTTCTCATTTCTCAAGTTGAAATGAATATATTACGTGGTCAGTCGTACCGCTTCTATGGGATCATGTTCCTTCCCATCTTGACATTGCCAACGGTTTTCACGAACTACACAAGCTAGGCGCTATTTTTTAGTGTGGACATTTTGAACACTTTTCTGAAACGTGAAAAATGAAAAAGAAAACTTTTAAATTAATTTTTTTTTTTGGTGTAAAAGGGGGGGGGAACTTTTAAATTAAATTTGATATCTTAACTTGCGTTACACTTACTTTTTTGGTGTAAAGGGAGGCACTGAGGCCGGTAAGAATCGAGCCCCCAACCTTAAGGGTTGAAGGTGTGCTCTCTACCACTTGAGCAACACTCTCTTCTTAAAATATCATTACAATGTTCGTCAGAATCGCCACTTAGTTGCTGTTAGTGATCCGATACTTTTAATAAAATTTCGAGTTCAAGTCTTATAAATAGAGACGCTATTTATTTTGTCCCGTATACCTTAATTACTCGAGAATCCATGTAAATAGGTGTCGATATTTCCTGCTGGTTAAAATTCCAAAATCGCCGAAAAGTCTCAGCGATGGGCTCAACGCAATTGATGACAGTAAGAGGGTTGTTTGAGCTGCGTTATAATTATCGATCACAATGATAATTTGCCATAGTGATGATTGATATCTCAACATAAAGTGTTTTTGTTTTTTTTTATGGGGCTCAACATAAGGTGTTAAATCGTTTTAAAATGCAAAAATTGACCCGTCGTCAGTGATGTAAACAGTGTATGGGATGTTAGGTAAGGGGTAACTTCATATCACATGGATGACATACCAAATTAAAGTTGTATGCATCAAATAGTGATGTGGAGTAGGAGCCAAGCTAACATTAGTTTGCAACTTTGTATATTTCTGTAAGTAAGAAGGATTCTCGAAACAAGGAGATCGAACAGTAGGCAAATCATGGTGTGACTTTGTTTCTTTGCTCACCTAGGGGAGGGCAAAGAAAAGTTAATGAAATTGAAGATCATGTACGTATAGAATGGTTTGCGGCTAGCTAGTGTAGGAAAGTATGAACGAAATTGCGTTCATCGTTTAGCAATTGTTGTATGTGGTATCCCTCCAACGACTTACCATGTGGCAGGCCTGGCAGCGCTGAAATTATTGAAGTTTGGTGCTCCACTTTTTCCTATCTTTTCGAGCCCAGGTCCTTTTCATTCGTCCACTTGCCACGTCCAAACTTAGATCAACATTAGGGTCCGTGTAGGCCTAGGCCGGTATGTCCGAATTTGGGATCAAATTATTTACAGTATTTTGTAAAAAATAAATAACCTGGATAATGGACTGACTATTGGGCGCTGTCCTGGCTGCATCCATGGGTTCGAACTATTAGATGGGCCTCAAAACTGATAAGGGTACATACACTCCTATTCACCTCAGAGGCCCATATACATAGGTCGTCTTACTAATAAATAAGAAAAGTCATTATTAAATTAAAAATGGAGTTATTAATGAGTCAAATATTCACTGATAAATACAAATGGTCCATTTTGGCCTCGGTTGTTGTTGTTGGTCAATTTTTGGCCTGCATGTGTACAACTTTATTTTGGAAAATATCATATCCAGATCTCAAAAATCATAGGACCATAAGGAATAAATAAGAACCATTATCAACCATTGATTTAGTCCTAGGTTTAAGGAGGGTGGTTGATTAATTTTATTTTTTTTAATTTTTTATTTTTTCTTTTAATCCTCTATTAATCAGGAAAAAAAGAAAGTTTAGAAAAATGAAAAAAAAAATCATTAAAGATTAAAAAAAAATCAATTTTTCCAGTACGTGTTAGGTGAATTTTCGCTGGTGGAAATCTGTGGATAATTGTAATGACAAATTCATGAATTTGTTAGTACAAAAATTCATGAATTTGTTAGTACTAAAAATTATTGGTACGAAAACGTACTTTTGTTGTAACAATTTATCGGAACTGGTCTAGGATGGAAGTTTTATATTGTTCTTACTAATGTTAACTTTCGTAAGTACAAATTTTAGTAAAAAAAATCGAACTGTTGCATATTGTAGGTACAATATCAAGTTATTGTAGTTACGAAAGTGAGGAAAAAATTATGTCGTTCATGTACTAATTTGTACTGGCACTTATACACATATGTAAGTAAGAAACTTTAAACTTTATTATCACTGTCATAACTACAAATTGTTGGTACGGAAACGTATTTTTATTGTAACAATTTATCGGACCTAATCTAGGATGGAAGTCATATATTGTTCTTACTAATGTTAACTTTCGTAAGTACAAATGTTGGTAAAAAATCAAACTGTTGGGTAATATGAGCCAAACACACCCTTGCAAAAAAATCAAAAAAAAAATTACTTTTTTTTTCGATTTTTTTTCTGGCCAAAAGAAAAGATAAAAGGTTTAAAAAATAAAAACTAAATCAACCACCCTCCTTAAACCTAGGACTAAATCAATGGTTGATAATGGTCCTTTTCTATCCAATGGTTGATATTCACCCAACTTTATTTCGTCAATTTTACTATTCCCTTGATTCCTATTTTTTTTTTCCACTTTGTAAATTGGCACACGGTTTAGAAAAGGTAAAACCGTAAAATAGATGCAATGGATACCCTTACCCTTTTATTATTGCAAAACAAATATGGGAGGGGTACATTAATCAGGTAGAAATGAGAGGGATAAAAGGGGAAATTGGCACCAAAAAACATTACAAAATGAAAAGTAAAATAACAAAAAGAAACAGATTAGAATAGAACAATAAAAAGAAAACGAGGGAGTATGGGCATGTTTAGTTCAATTTTGTGCAATAATTTAGCTCGTAACTTGCGAACGTAAGAAGTTTGGTCCCGCTATTCATTCGTAGCAATAATCTCAAATAGTTTCATAAACTACAATATTGACAATGTTTTGATAGTTAATTGAAAATCAAAACAATTAAATAAAAAGCTTAGTTTTTTTCAATTGAGTTGAGTTCATATAAGCTCTATAGAATAGCCCTATATCAACAACAACCATACTATTATGATACGATTATATTAGACTCGAATTCGTTCTTTCCCTTGGGGGCAGGGAAAGGGATTACTATGCTACTGTTTGATCGAGGCTATGTAAGCTCGGATTTCTTTTTGGTTACAACTGACAACAAAATATCAATTTCGGTCAGATGTTTCATTTTATTATTCAAGATAGTATACTCCAGTCTTAATATGAGGAGTCCAATTTGAGTACATAATTTCCATTTTCTTTTTATTTTGGTACTGTTATACAGTAATATTTTTGTTTTAGCTCAATAGGAATCTGCTGGTTCATGAGACTATTGGAGCTAGGCATTACATGGCAGGGACTATTTTTGTTTTTTGAGAACCCATGGCAGGGACTATAGACACTTGTAGGATACGGAGTAGGGAGGTAACAAAACACAAAATCAATCAGCATTAATTAAAGCCTGCAGACTTTGAAAATATCCTTTGCTTTTCGCGATTATACATGCGTCTCTTCAGTTCTACTTGTAGAGTGACCTTTGTATTATCACGCCAGTTTGTGTAGTCTGTGCATATAATATATCTCTCTGGAATGCCAAAGAACTTAGGCCTTAGCCAAAACTAAAACTTTGCTTCTGTGATTTCATTTCCAGTCTGCTACTCTACTGATCCTTCTTAGTTTTACTCATCTCCACCATACTCAAACGTATACTAATACTAATCAAAAATGGGTGTACCGGCTTTTTATAGATGGCTGGTGAACAAGTATCCAAAAATTGTTGTAAACGCTTTAGAAGATAAGGGAGATAATGTAGATATTACCACTCCAAATCCTAATGGTTTGGAGTATGATAACCTTTATCTTGACATGAATGGGATCATTCATCCCTGCTTTCATCCGGAAAATCAAGTTCGTCTTGTTCCTTCCCATTTTTTTGTTCAAATTCATATAGTTGTCACTTAACTAGGTATTTTGTAGTTTATAGAATTTACATACAGTGTAAATTTGGTGAGGTTCAAATTTAAATGTTTACTTAGTTTGTTTCAGCTTATTCCTTAGTAAGAACTTTGAATTATGTCAGTTATGTACTTATGTGGATGCATGCATCGATCAATGCATGTGTAGCTTGTTTTAACTTAAACTTCTATTTCATTGTATTTGTTTGGCAGACTTTTCCTCCTACAACGTTTAACGAGGTCTTTGAGAATGTCTACGCATATATAGATCGTCTAGTGACCATAGTGAGGCCACGGAAGTTACTGTATTTGGCCATAGGTAAGACTATTGACTTCCTGATTACAATAGGTTTGTTGATTTTTAATAGTGTACATGCACTCGTATATTACCTGGTGAAAGGTCTATGTTTTCATTTTTCCTAATTGAACATTCTATAATTAAATGTTAAGACATCTCTGATTACGTGATTAATCGTACAGATGGTGTAGCTCCACGAGCTAAAATGAATCAGCAACGGACTAGACGTTTCCGCAATGCAAAAGACAATGAAATTGCGGTAAATGTTTGCATTCAAGCGTATTTAATCTAAGCATATAGCAAGATCAAAGTCATATTTGCCTTCAATTGCCTGCTTAGAAGTTTAGGCTTGGTACATGTAGGAAGAGATGGAGAAGAAGTTAAGGGAAGAATTCGAAAGGAAGGGGAAAAAAGTGCTTCCTAAGCTAGAGTCTGAAGTATCCGATTCTAACATAGTAACGCCAGGCACGGTTTTTATGTATGAGCTCTCGAAGGCTTTGAAGTCGTACATAATTAGAAAGCTGAAGAATGATATTGGTTGGGAGAAGCTCAAGGTTCAATAGTCAACTCCTACTTTGTGCTTAACTAACATGGTTTGTCATGCACATGCTGTTGATCGATCTTTGCTTCTGTGCTAGGTGGTTCTCTCTGACGCCCGGTGTTCCCGGTGAAGGGGAGCACAAGATTATGTCATTCATCAGAAGTCAGCGTAGTCTTGAGGGCTATGATCCTAATACTAGGCATTGCCTGTATGGACTGGTATGCAAACTATCAGGTTCTGATGTTGGTATACATTTGTTTTCTCATTCAGTGGGGATCTGTTTACTATAGCTAGTGTAATGCAGGATGCGGATCTTATAATGCTTGGGTTGGCTACACACGAGGCACATTTCTCAATACTGAGAGAGGTAAACACTTAAGTCATCCTTGTGAATAAGCATGTGAAAGATCACACACAAACTGAACAATGAATTGAATGGATAGGCTCCAAAATAGATTGGCAGGTTGGATAACAGTGATGTATGGTACTAATGTGGGAGTTACTGATCTAGTTAATCCTGTACATTTTCCTGCCTTAAATTGTGGTGTCTCGTGAAAATTATGCCGTAGGATGTTCTTAAGGTGCATGCACAAACACCAGAATGCCAATCTGCTCTACAAGCTAGCATTAGGGTCGCGGCAGAACAGACCTCTTCGACACAATCAACTGCAGATGTGAATAAACCGTTCTTTGACATACGTGACAAAAAGCAAGCTTTGCGTATTCAACCTCAGCATTTCCAAGTATGTTGCATTTCGATCCTTACTTGTCTTGCTGTGTAGTGTGCTAGTGGCTAATACATTTGCAACATTGTCTTTTCTAGTTTCTGCACATTTGGGTGTTAAGAGAATATTTAGAGCTTGACATGAAGATGATTGATTCACCTAATGAAAAGTTTGTTGCTGATATCGAGAGATTCGTAGACGACTTTGTTTTTATGTGTTTCTTCATGGGAAATGATTTTTTGCCCCACATGCCAACTCTGGAAATTCATGAGGTAACCAATTGTAAGATTACTGATGAAGTTCAATATTTGTCTATCTACCACTCCGCAACTGGTTATACTAATTTCATTAATTTTTGCTGAATTAGTGTGGCATAGATTTGCTCATGCATGTCTATAAGAAGGAATTCAGGAATCAGGGAGGGTATTTGGTCAATATGGAGAAGGTAAGTGTTATAACGGATGCAAATAAATATGTAAATAACAAGCAATCGACGCAGAGATTTAAAGTGGTTCACCGAGTGTCGGCTACGTCCACTATCAGAAGGGAGATAGATTTTATTTAGGTTTTTCTCTGAGTGTGTACAGAATACAAACGGTATAGGGTATATATAGTACCCTAAGTAAAACCTAATGGGCCGGACTTATTAAATAAGCCCAAAACAGCGAATCAGACTAGGAATCGTAATAATCCCAAAGTACTAGATCGTGTACCCCTAGATAGAAGATGCCAAGGCATTAATCCTACAGTAAGAGTGATGGAAAGCCTCTATGGCTGCTTCTTGATTACTTGTCAATTTTTCTATGATCCATGCCTGCTGTTAAAAATTTCACCCACCCTTTGTACTAGGCTAATAGCACTCATGCTGAGTACATAAAGCTGAAAAGGGTTGAAAAGTTCATTATATCAGTTGGCACCTATGAAGAACAGATCTTTAAGAAGAGGTCTGGAATCAGGGAATGGAAGATGAAGAAAATTGTAGCACAAATATCTGTATGTCGTTTCTCTTGGCTATTAATATACATTTTCAAAAAGCAACCACCTTAGTCTGCTGTGGCTTAAGATTACAGTCTCTTTCTCTTGTACTTCAGCTAGAAGATGAACAAGATGATCAAGATTGCGAGGTTAATACACCACTTCCACAGTTCACAGAAAATGTCATTGCATCAAACGTTACGCCAGACTACAATGAAGTAAGTCTCTTGAAGCACTTGAGTCTCTGAAGTTTGAAGGTGTATGTGCATAATGTGCTATGACATGATCTAGTTTTCTCGAAAAAGTTTTAGACACTAGAAAGCGTTTTCCTGATTGTTACATACTATCTCTTACACATGAACAGATCAGCTAAGTATGAGAGTATAAGTATATGACATTTAAGAATTCCCAATTAGTAGTGTACATTGCATGTTCTTGTGTTTGGAGTCTGCTTATCAGCTAACTGTTGTTTATTCTGTTGCAGCTCTTGTCAAACACAAAAGAAATGCAAGAGAAATTGAAGCAGTATATTCGGAAGAATGCAGATATCTTCAGAAATGGAAATTTGGGGTCTGACAAGGTGATCATTTGATTGGGCTTGTGTTTTCTCTCCGCTGTTTCATGGGTTGCTGTTAAGCTGCCAAAAACATGACCTGCAGGTAAAGTTGGGTTCTGTTGGATGGAGAGAACGTTATTATAAAGAGAAGTTTGGGTTAGAAGACCCTCAAGATGTGGAAAATAAGCGCAAGGAAATAGTATGTGATGATGTTTTTCGTTTCTAAATTCAATGCTAGTGACTTTGTTCAGAAGTCCCATTTTCTTCTTCAAAATCATTTGGCCTTCTGTTTATGCAGGTTCAGAAGTATACTGAAGGACTATGCTGGGTTCTTCTGTACTACTTTCTGACATACCATCTTGGGAATGGTAATGCCACAGTACTATTCCTCATTAAATCGAAATTGGCTGTACTTAACTCTCATAAATTCGTCCGAAACAGGTATTATCCAGAACATTATGGGCCATTTGCATCTGATCTAAGAGGGTTGGCACAGGCGAAAGTGAAGTTCCACTCTGGTTCCCCTTTTTTGCCTTTTGATCAGTTGATGGCTGTTCTTCCAGCCAGAAGGTCATTAGTCATTGTTGTGTTTTCCTATAATCCAAAAAATGAGTTGAGCTTTTCCTGAGCTGTTGCTGATCCAGTATGAAATATATGCAGTGCACATGCTCTTCCAAAATCCTACCAAGAACTTATGACTGATCCTGCATCCAGTCTCATCTCATTTTATTCAATTGGTGAGTTGCTGAGTGATTAGCAGAATGTACATCTGCCTTGTGAATTTCAAAATTACTTATTTTTGAGTTTGTTTCTAATCATTCCATTTTGTACCAGATTTTGAAGTGGATGTCGATGGGAAAAGATATCTGTGGCAGGTACTCAGAATCATATGTTCCTTCCCTATATGAAATATGATATGCAAATTGTATAATTCAAGATCGCTTATCCACCAATATTCTGTCTGGAAAAAGGGCGTCTGCAAGCTTCCATTCATAGATGAACAACTGCTTCTGAAGGAAACCAGAAAGCTGAATGAGAAATTACAGGTATGGTTTATTTCTTCTCATAAAGGTATTAGCGATTTTGTGTTCATACAAACTTCTTAAATGCAGGAGAGCGAGGCGAGAAGAAATCTTGTCACTGAAGACTTGTTGTTCACAAAAAGTTGCACAAGGTGAAGAATTGCCTCTTCGTTTCTTGAAAGTATTGTAGTCTAAGAAAACTTCACTCTCACCTTTTCGGTTGAATTTACAGCTCGGAGTGTGTGATGCGCAATTTTTTGCAGCAGTATAGAGAAAACCTCGAGGAAAGTGATCTTGATGAAACAGAAGATTTCATTAGGTGAGTTTATGCGTGATTAGAAAATTTGTACCACAATTATCGTTATCAGCTCTGAAACTGATTGCATCCTGAACTGCACTTGCAGATGCTATGCTTGTGAGTTACCTGTGGGTTCACATGTTCCGCGTCTGTTACAAGGGGTCCAACATCCAGAAAAGGTACGTACTCGTCTGCTCCTCCAGAAAATGTTTCATTGGTGGGAGATATTTGGTGATCATGATTCTTTCTTGCAGACTATATTTGAGAATGACATTTCACAAGCTCCATTATGGCATGAATCCCATGGCAGCAGACCTCCGACAAGGTATGATAAGTATAGGATTCTTTTTTACCTCTCTTCCTGCACGGAGTATGGACATTCTATCTAGAAATTAATCATATGTTGCACATTCTATAGAATGCAGGTGCAAAACCGGTATAGAGCAGCAGTGCTTAATGTTTGCAAAAATTGCAATGAAGAAGAATCAGTAATTCACAAACATGCTGGCACCGGTTGGTCTGGTGCTGGTCGAGGAAAAGGACGCAGTTTAAGTTCATCAGAGACTGATCTCAGCTGCAGGCTTTCCCAGTCTCTCGAATCACCATCAAGGGGGTTGTACAATCAGGTTCCCCTGGATTTGCATAGACCATCAGCAACTACCTCAAGTATCGGTAGGGGCATTGAGAATTTAAGAGTATCATCGCATTCAACAAGTGGACCAAATGCGAGAGTGAGACCTAAACCTGAACGAGGCTTCTGGCCCTCAGAAGACAGGGCTGTTACTCAAGAGAACTCATGGCGATCAGCTTCACGCGCTTCACCTAGTTCTCATCAAAATCAAGACTACACCCGTAGTCCTGGTGGAAGCAGTGCCTTCTATGGAAGGGGTTGTGGAAGACGCCCCTCAACATCGAGCTCTTCCCAACGCGGTAGTGACTATACTCCAGGGAGGTTTGATACTCGTGAAAGCTCTACAGTCTGGAGAAGGGGAAGAGGACGAGGGCAGCCCACAGAGGTGGTCAGGAATCCTAACCGCTGGTAGGTGGCTTACCTGTGCAACTTCTTTGTAAATGTCTAATTTTTGGATGATCTATGCTGCTGCTGCAAAGCGTAGTTTTTTTGAATGCTGCTCATGTATATATGATATATGATCTGTAGCAGCATTTAGTTGGTTTATGTGACATTGTGACTGATGTTTTGAATTCTGTATATCACTTCTTGCCGCTGGTATACCCTGCAATTTGTTTAAGGGAATTTTGCACTACTGCCAAGTGCCAGTTGGATCAGGAGCTGGTTATGGTGTTTCAAACTTTCATTGTATGCTGACCATAATATTATGTTGTAGTCGTGTTATTCTGGTTTCTGCAGCTTTTCCTACAAAATTGCTTTAATTAATCCAATTGGTCTTGACCCAATCTATCAACGTGCAGCTCATAGTTTAACTATGAATCATTGTGATAAAACCATAAAAATCTGATCACCTCGTACAAATATGTCTTCTTGGCAGCTGACTAGATGATTAACAATGAACGTTATGCTTGGTATGTCTCTAGAACCGGAATTAGATATAGTTCTCCAAGAACAATGGATTAGGAATGTGTCAGAGAGAAATACTTTTCTAATTTTACATCATTTCTACCTTTTTTGATGGAAAGATCTTGTACTAGCTCTTTCATCATTGTGAGGGAGTTTGAGAAAAATTTGCGTGAACCCGTTATATATATAAGACTTTGTGAGAGAGGTTTTTAATTACTACCGGAATAGTAACTAAGTCAGTCTTATGGTCTGGGTCTTTGCGAATGATGACATTCTGAAATCTAAATTAGTATATGTTACTCCCTCCTCTTATTTTGAGTGTTACATTTACTTTTTTAAATTAATCAAATTTTGATCATAATTATCTTAATATTTTTGTAAAATATATCATTGTTTTAAAATGTGACCAAAAATATACCATTTCAAGATTTCAATGTATTCTCAAGAAATCAAAAACTTATTTTATTTGTAAGAAGAATATGATAGTCTCAAAGGCCCTACAAATATTATACTAAACGCTCATTTTGACACCGAGGGAATATAAATTAAGAGCCCTAACATTTATATCCTCATAACATTTATATCTTCAAAAAACATTTATATCCTCATAACAAAAAAACTAATATCTACATTGACAAATATCAACTACTGTATGAAGCACGAGTATGAAGTATGAACTACTCGCAACTCATTAACAAAAAAGAAAAGAAAAAAAACAATAACGAACGCGAAACAGACCTTTAGAGCTTCCCGCCATATCTAGAACTCTCCAGTAAGGACCCCACTCTTCCCCACCGTTCAACTAACTTTACCGCGTGTCAACGGCACTCCACTCTCTCTCCTCTAACTTCCCCTGTTTCTCAGTCCCCTCTCGAAATTTCTCCTCTTTTCTTCCAACAAAACCCCTTCAAACTATCTCCAGAAATTCCCCTCTCTCGAATTTTCACCTGCAATGTATATATATCCATCTCAAATACCCCTTTTCCCCAACCAAATCAAACCGAAAAAATCAACTCAAAGCAAAGATCAAAACATCAAAAACACCCATTTAACAAATCGCCCAAAAAAACAATTAACTAAAACAAAGTAAATTAAAATGCCAGCAGCAGCAACAGAAGGGAAGGCAGTGGGAATCGATCTCGGGACAACATACTCCTGTGTAGGAGTATGGCAAAACGACCGTGTCGAGATCATTGCCAACGACCAAGGAAATCGAACAACCCCATCATACGTTGCATTCACCGATACCGAAAGGCTTATCGGTGACGCTGCCAAGAATCAAGTAGCAATGAACCCACAAAACACCGTTTTTGACGCGAAGCGTCTCATTGGGCGTCGATTTTCCGACGCTTCGGTCCAGGCCGACATGAAACATTGGCCCTTTAAGGTCATCCCTGGGCCGGGCGACAAGCCGATGATCGAGGTTAATTATAAAGGGGAAGCTAAGCAGTTTACTGCTGAGGAGATATCATCAATGGTTCTTATCAAAATGAAGGAGATTTCGGAGGCGTATTTGGGGCAGTCGGTTAAGAATGCGGTGATCACCGTCCCGGCTTACTTCAATGACTCGCAAAGGCAAGCTACGAAGGATGCCGGGGCCATTGCGGGGCTTAATGTGATGAGGATTATAAACGAGCCTACTGCTGCTGCGATCGCGTACGGGTTGGATAAGAAAGGGTCTCGGAAGGGTGAGCACAATGTGTTGATTTTCGACCTCGGTGGTGGGACTTTTGATGTGTCGATTTTGACGATCGAGGAGGGGATTTTCGAGGTGAAGGCTACAGCAGGTGATACGCATCTCGGCGGGGAGGATTTTGATAATCGGATGGTGAATCATTTTGTGGCTGAGTTTAAGAGGAAGCATAAGAAGGATATTAGTAGCAATGCTAGGGCGTTGAGGAGGTTGAGGACGGCTTGTGAAAGGGCGAAGAGGACGTTGTCTTCGACCACTCAGACAACGATTGAGATCGATTCGCTCTACGAAGGGGTCGATTTCTACTCGACGATTACTCGGGCGAGGTTCGAGGAGCTGTGTATGGACTTGTTTAGGAAGTGTATGGAGCCTGTGGAGAAGTGTTTGAGGGATTCTAAGATGGATAAGAGTAAGGTCGATGAGGTTGTGCTTGTAGGCGGGTCGACGAGGATACCGAAGGTGCAGCAGCTTTTGCAAGACTTCTTCAATGGGAAGGAGCTTTGTAAGAGTATTAACCCTGATGAGGCTGTTGCTTATGGTGCTGCGGTTCAGGCTGCTATTCTTACTGGTCAGGGCAATGAGAAGGTTCAAGAGCTTTTGTTACTTGATGTCACCCCTCTTAGTCTCGGGATTGAGACTGCTGGTGGTGTGATGACGGTGTTGATCCCGAGGAACACCACCATCCCGGCTAAGAAGGAGCAGGTGTTCTCGACTTACTCCGATAATCAGACCAGTGTGACGATTCAGGTGTTTGAGGGAGAGCGGGCGAGGACTAAAGATAACAACTTGCTTGGAAAATTTGATCTCACTGGCATCCCTCCGGCTCCAAGAGGTGTCCCTCAGATCAATGTGTGCTTTGACATTGATGCTAATGGGATTCTCAATGTGTCCGCGGAGGATAAGACTGCCGGGGTGAAGAACAAGATCACGATCACCAACGACAACGGGAGGTTGAGCAAGGAGGAGATTGAGAAGCTGGTGAAAGAGGCCGAGAAGTACAAAAACGAGGATGAGGAGGTGAAGAAGAAGGTTGAGGCTAAGAACTCTCTAGAGAATTATGCCTATAGCATGAGAAATACCATCATGGATGAGAAGGTTGCTGGGAAATTGAGCTCTGATGATAAGCAGAAAATTGAGAAGGCTATTGAGGAAACTATTAGTTGGCTTGATGGGAACCAGTTGGCTGAGGTGGATGAGTTTGAGGACAAGATGAAGGAGCTTGAGGGTATTTGCAACCCGATCATTGCCAAGATGTACCAAGGCGGTGCTGGTGCTGGTACTTATGGACCGATGAGTGGTGACAATATGCCTGGTAGTGGTGGTTATGGTAAGGCTGATGCTGGTGCCGGGCCAAAGATTGAAGAAGTTGATTGAGCAGTTTTATAGTCTGATCTGTTGTTGCAAGTGTTCTGTTTCAGTGTTCTGTTCTGTTGAGGTGGAAGAATATTGAGAAGAAAATGAATGTAGTTGTTCTGTAATGTAAGTCCTTTGTTACTGAAAGTAACTAAAGAAAAGATCTTTGAACTGAATTGGTCTGGTTTGTTAGCCTGTTACTATTACCTCCAGAAAAATAAACATTGCCTGTCAGACACTGATAATCAAACATTTCCTGATATGTGAATTATGTATAAGCTGCTGATAACCTGAATCGGTGCTAGTTATAGCTGAGTCATGATGTAATGCAGAAGAGATCCTCAATATAGTTCAAAATTTTTACCATGCAAGTGATGCACAGTTGAACAAAAAGGACAGACCAATTAACTCTTGCACAGAATTTATACTTGTGGCCTTGTGGGGTGGGTGGGGTGGGGGTTGCTAATTGACATATTGCTGTTGACTACTGCAAGTGTATAGCATTTAGCATTCATCATTAAGGAGGACCATTCAGGTCATTACCATGTGCTGCAATTCAATGTATTGCCAGCGTTTTCTCTGGTGTAGTACTACGGAGTAGCAACTTTCAATTTCAGGACCTTGCCAATCAAAACAAAAAACAACAGACCTCTGGAACGACTGGAAGTACAGAATCACTAAATTACTTATTTTTCTGTTGACAATAGAATTACTACTGATGTATTCAAAGTTCTGTGCAAGCTCTGCCCTGAAAGTTTACTTTCACGTATGAGCTCGCCGAAAACACTGCAAGAGAAGTGTGATTGACCAAGTTCATTCAGTGATCCCTTTTAGAAAAGCAGTGTATCTGTGTATATTTCTTTTCTTACATCATCCTAGTCTTCATTACAAAATGTTTGCAGATGCCTGATGCTGATAAGGATTTACAATTATTGCATTGTTTAGGCAAAACATTGGAGGATGGGGTTCGGTGGAAGAGTATGGAACTGAACTCCAATTGGAAGAACAACTAGTCAGCTAGTGATCACACTGATACCATGCCCTCTTGAGTCATGTTATGGTGACATAAAGCTTATTTCCCATGTATGCCCCTTCACTTCACCCTTAAGTAATACTATTGCTTCTTTTCTCTTGATCAAAACTGAATCATAGCTTTTCTTTCCATAAAATTGATTTTGCACTAGGTCACTAGATTAGGCTCTCATTCTGAAATCTGACTCAGATCACGGTCACAGACCTCACCTCAAATTATGTTCCACGATGACATATCTAAACTGCGGTAGTGTTTTCATTTTCTTCTTATGGTACTCAATTACTCATAGCTTTAGAGAAAGTGTTACCACTCTCTTGAAAAGATATTATCCAAACATTAAGGAATATGATCCCTTATAAGTGCTTGCATAGCATAAAGTGAACCGATAAAGCTTTGACCTTTTGGATGTAAAGCTTATTAACATAATAACATCTGTAGCACTATCAACCAATAAAAAGTCACACACACATTTGCAGCTAAGTTTCTACCTGGTGACAAAGAAAGAAATACAGCAATAAACTATTCAAGATTTCAAGATAAGCATATACTACTCAGTACTCACAAATGAGGGCGCAATTAAGTCTTTGTTAAACTAAAGCAATATAATGTTAACTAAGACACACTATGTATGTACAACTTATTTAAGTTTATAGTACAATTAACGGATAACATGATTGCTGAATGTTGAGTAAACCTTCATACCTCCAATAGTGTACAACAACAGCATCATGTGGCTGGAAGCTGAAATTGCGCATTTGAGCACTAACCATGAGTTAATGAACCACATTAAACTCATCTTCACTGCTAAGTAAAATTGTACCAAATCTTACGCTTTCTTAACCACATTTCTTATGTCTGAACCCAAACCTATTATTCCTCAAATCATACTCAACATAAAAGTTCTGCTGCTGGAAATTCCCCAAAATAACCTTTGGCCCGCCCAATGCCGGTCTGCCGGGTGGGTCGGAAACTATAGTCAAGCAAACTGCCTCATCATATCCAGCAACAGAGAAGTAGTTCTCCAATGGTAATACCATCTTTGCCCCTCCCTTGAAGTGGAACCTCAGTGAAGGCAACGACAGTGTTTCGAGATCGGACACGTTAAAACACGGTCGTAGCCCTGTCATTAGTTCAATTCCCTTAGCCCTCTTATAACCTTTCACCTGCCTTTCCATTTCACCTGCCAAGCGCTCAAATATTGCTCTTCCCATGTACGTGAAAGTTGTACCTAAATTAAGTAAAATTAGTTGTCATGTTGCTAGTTATATTAAAGTTACATACAACAACATTAGTTTCGCTCTCTACTAATTAAACTGAACTAAACTAAATTTTGAAACTCGTAAGCCGAATTCAACCTCCTTAATCGAATCAATCCAAGAAAAAATTAAAAACGTGTCACAATTTTAAAATTACGTTAGTAACGTTACTTAGAACAACTTGTAAGATAGTTTCGAAAATGTGTCCCGCTATTAATTTTATTTAAATTAACGTGACAACTGATTTGATACGTAATATGACGCGTTGAAGTAGTACCTGAATCAACAATGGTACCACCGTCACCGGTAACGGGATCAGGAGGAGAGAGAAATTGCCGTGGAATTTTCAGTTTCTTACGGCCAACGAATACTTCATTCAAGCCCAGGTAGTAATATACTGAAAATTGCTTTTTTGTTTTTATTTTCGGGTTTTTGAGAAACGGGGTGTACTGTACCCCGGCAAGTTTCTCGCCGCCGGCAGGTTTTCCGGTGAGTGTCAGGGAGGAGTTCACGGGGGAATCGTCAAAGCGGTGAGACAGAAGACAGTATGAGAATTTTTCAAGGCCGAGTTGACTCGGAAGCGACGTGACACCTCGGCCGAACCCGGCAATGCCGGCGGGTTGGCGGGAGGAGAAGAGGGAGCAACCTACAAGGAAGTCAGGGACATTATGGTCATTGTCTAGGCGTAGCGTATCGAGAAGGGAGATACCGCCCGTGGAGCCCGACCCGTAAAGGATTAGGTAGGGTGGGCAGATGGAAGTACAATTTGAAGACTGGGAGGGGCAGTTTGGGCAACGGGTTTGGACGTTTGGGTTTTGGAGCCACCCACATTTTTTGTTTAGACAGCCCACTATTTTGGCGGTTGAGGACAGTTTGGGAATAAAGATTGGATTTTTTTGGTCACGTCTAGGTACGTAAGAACAATTGTTACAAATGTATCTACGTGTGCAAGGGAACCAAACAAAGTTACTTCCTGTGTCCATGATGAATGGCATGGTTTGGGGTGGGGTGCCGAACTTAAGGGATATCGAGTAGCCGCCATACGTGTGAGGGGAGAGCGGGGTGGTCGATGTGGTCGTGGTTGTGGTTGTGGTTGTAGAGTTGGATTTTGGGTTCTTGAGGTGGTGGACACGAACTAGAGAAGAAGTGGCTAAATAGGTAAGGTGGTGGTAAATGTCTAATGGTTGTGTGTTCTTTATGATCAATTTGGTTAGTGGGAGAGTAATGGTAGAAGTTGGTGTGGAGAAAGGAAGAAATGTGAGTGAGAGGAGGACAAGAGTTGTCATGGCCATTGTGGTCATCTTGTTTACGGATGAATTGGAGGGTGGAAATAGGAAATCTGTTTGAGGCTTCGGGGTATATATATTTGGTCACATTGTCGAGGAAAAGTGAACTTGTACTTTGTATGAGCATTGAGCAATAATGCATCATGTGCAATGCAAGGCCAGTGGGCTACATACTTAACCTTAATGGATTTATGAATTGTTGTTTGTCTGGTACGGAATTTCACCATCAGGCTATCACCAAAAGAAGTCATTGAGATTTTTTTTATTTTCAGATTTTGGGTTTGGTCATAGTGATTTTCTGAAGCAAAAGACTTGAGTTTGAAGGTGTGTTGAACATTAGTCGGAGCATATAATATTCATCAAATTCAATTGCGTATTAATGGGTTTGCTATCACAATTAAGTAAGTAGCTAGGCTTGTTTGTTATGGTTATTTGATGAATAATTTATGTCACTTACTAATCACAAGACTTGGGTGAATCAATTAATCAAAGCTTCGCTAAATCAATCACTAAGAACATGAAATATTCTGCCGCTTCAAATGGGTCTGAATTTTTGTAAACACTAAATTGAAATTTTTATTTGTAACACATGTGATGTAACCTAAATTTGATACCCTAGAAAAATAAGAAAACGAAACAAAGAAAACTACTAGTGAGTCTCAGTACATGCATCAACGCATCTAATCCTACCCTTACAAGTTATTCAAAATGAACAGCATGTATGAATGTGGCTACTGTGCTACACCCCCTCACGCCTTCAATTCTTCACCTATTTAGAAAGAAAGAAAAACAAGGAATAGTGCCCTCAAAAAACAAGGAATAGTAGGCAAAATTTGGAAATCTATCTATCCAGTTATTAATAAATGTATCTAATTAACTGAACCTAGTCCTACAACACTAATTGACCCATCTATTAATTCATACAGACTCCTAATTCAACCCAGCTCCACCACTTGCAGACCCGGATCCAGTAGCTCCTAATCCGATTCCACCGCTTGCGGACCCGGATCCACTAGCTCCTAACCCGGCTCCACCACTTGTAGACTCGGATCCATTAGCTCCTAACCCGGCGTTACCGCTTGTGGACCCGGATCCACTATCTCCTAACCCTGATCCACCACTTGCCGATCCAGATTCAGTAGCTCCTAACCCAACTCCACTATTTGTGGACCCGGATCCACTAGCTCCTAACCCGGATCCGCCGCTTGAGGACCCAGATCCACTAGCTCCTAAATCGGCTCCACCACTTGAAGACCCGGATCCACTAGCTCCTAACCCGGCCGAACCACTTTCGGACCCAGATCCACTAGCTCCTAACCCGGCTGAACCACTTGTAGACCCGGATCCACTAGCTCCTAACCCGGCTGAACCACTTGTAGACCCGGATCCACTAGCTCCTAATCCTGCTGAACCAGCTCCCGATCCGGATGTGGGCCCCATTCCAGCTCCAACGCCCATTGATGAACTTGGCCCAAAGCCAGGCGCAGAACCTGATCCAGTTGAATCAGAGAATCCAGCTCCTGATCCAAGACTAGCACTACCACCACTACTGGACCCAAGCCCACCACTCGCTGCCCCATCCCCACCCCCAGAGCAATGCTTCTTGACTGCCATCTCAAAGAATGGGTTCTTATAATGAACCACGGACTTACATGCATCATCAATACTTTGAAGCGCTGTACAACATTGTGGGCTAATAGAGATCTTATGAGAATGGAAAGAGTTGCCTATGTCTTGTATACATGAGCCCATACCTTGGTTGCGAAATGACTCAAGACATTTCTTACTGTCCTCAGTCATCATAGGGCCACTTGAACCTTTGGGTATTATTGGGTCAGGAAACAATGGGTTAGGGAAATTTGGACCACCACCAGGTGCGCCTGCACCAGCACCGCCTGAATTACTACTTGAACCACTTAAGTCTGCTTGTGCTTGCCCTTGGGCACCAAATTGCCCCGTACCAAAACCTTGCCCCAACACATCCCTCGCTAATAACCCCAAGCAAACTAACAAGAAACTAACTTTATTCTCCATTTTATTTAAAATTACTTTATTTTTGTAATGCTTTTTAATCTTTTTTTGTTTGTTTTTTTTTACTTTTGTTGTTTTGATTTATATGTGTGTTAGACACTTCGAGTATTTATAATGCCTGGCATGTTCAATCGCATTCAAGCATTGTATCCTATGGCTAAGATAAATTTCCTTTCACAGTAATGGTTATTTTTGGCCTTTCTATTTCTTCGCTCATTTTTCACCCGTAATGTGGCAATGTCACAGTCTCTCAAATTTAGTTCAAGTTCCACTTTTTCCTTAGGTTCCCTAACTTATTGTTGTTTGTTTTTTCGAATTATTAAGCAAATGCTAGTATTAAGCAGTAGTACGCGTGGATTAATCCCTCTGATCCCCAAAAGTTTACAATTGCTTTTTACAGAGTTTATGATATATAGTTGAGTTGTATGGTTAAAATTTATTCAAATGAGTGACCTAAATTATAGACCGGACTCATTTTTGTTCAACGTTGAAATGTATTCGACTAGACGACTACATCAAAATGCTAGAATAAATTAAGAAGAGAGGGTTGCTCAAGTGGTAGAGAGCACACCTTCAACCCTTAAGGTTGGGGGCTCGATTCTTACCGGCTTCAGTGCCCCCTTTACACCGAAAAAAAAAATATGCTAGAATAAATTTTCTACAGTTCCGATCCATTCATCGTAAACCAGTACGTACGTGGTTGCACTTTAAATTTAGGGCAAATCACAGCCACTAACAGTTTGCTACCACTATTTTCTGGAGTGATGGATAGAAAAAGATAAAAGGGAAATTGAGAGGAAACAAATGGAAAGGTTCTTAACTCGTGTTAAATTGTTAGTTTTATTTGGCTCAAGACCTTATTAGCAATGTAATAGTTCTATTCTGTCCAATCTTTTTGACTTCCTCAAGATGGATGGCTCTCCACATCTATCCCAACAACGACCAACACAAAAGTTTGTCAAGATTTGGGTTTGCAGAAGTATGCACCAGACATGTTGACTAACATTACCTCGCTCCGACATACTCCGTAATTAAGTAATTTTATTGTTCAACCATCAATTCATCAGTAATAAGTTTGGGAGCTTTGATAAGTACAAGCCTTTGTGGAGAATCAGCAATAATTCCTTTCGATCAAAATATGAAAGGAGTAGTGCGTTAAAACTAAAATATGCATCATACAAACGATCTCAGATTTCTATCATCACATGGATATATAATCTTCGTGATGTCTAATTAAGTCAGAGGTCAGCTGAAGACAATTATAAATAACCTGCATTACACATGAGTATGTGAATTTATAGCAAGTTAGCAACCTTAGATTTAGCCTAACTGACCTTACTTGGATATACGAATCGATTATACAACATGAGTAAGTGTACGTTAATTTAGCAAATGAACCCGATCGAGTAGCTAGGACTAGCAATTAACATATTACATAATACATATACCTCATTACCTTGAGAAAAAATGATAATACTATGTACCTGCAGACAATCAATGAAGTACATGCTTCTTCTAATATATAGTACTAGGTGTTACACGCGATCCGATCATCTAAATTTATTCTTGGATAACTTACATATGATCCTTTCAAAATGCTCCGGTTCGCAAGGAATTTGCAACACACCTTGATGATTATAGCCAAACTCCTCAGCTGACAACTGAAGCAACGCAACAATTGAGGGATCTTTCATAAACTTTGTCGGAACCACAAATCGTTTCAATATGCCTTCCTCCTTCCCCACCATCACCGGTACATGCCCCTTTGGTGTTCCCCCTTGACTCTCGTTTTCGTCAGCCTGGTGACTGTCATCGCTGCACTTCAGCTTAACATAGCTTGGTGGTCGCGGTAGGCTGTCTTTCTTCTTGATGATCATCATGCCTCCAAGCTCCCTTGTCTTGACGAATAATGCTATATTCGCAAAGAGGTCATGCAGACTTAGCTATATGATCTGTTATAACTTATAAGCCACACAAGTTATCAAACAGCAATATGCCAATATATACAAGTTTTTCAAATCGGGGACCATGATTAATAATTGAATATTGTATCCTGTAATGTATTTGTGTTGAACAAGAGGTTACTAGTGGTACTGATTGTCCTTTTTATGTACTTTGGACACTTTGAAAGGTTTATTATAGTAGCAATTCAATCGGCTTTTCGTACAAACTACTAAGATAGCGACTAATCTATTGTTTACATTTTTTTTTCCATTTTCTTATATTTTCTCTTACATTACGAGTATGTATAGCAGGCCGGGGAAGGTGTTGACTGTTGACTGATGAAGATTGTACGGAGTAGTAATCGAACAATATGAAGTCGCTTATATGGAAGAAATTAACAAATTGAATAGGTCCATATTCTACAATTCACTTAACCAATCAAGCTATTGTCTTGCGTTTGGTTCAAATATTGAAAAGTTCCGAACTTCCAATAATCTTGTCCTAATATCTAAAAGTTGAAGACTCGAAGCTCCCTTTAGAATTAGAACCATATATATAAACACAATTTGCACAGGGTTAGCGGGAGAACAGAAGAAGCTAAGTTCAGCACCCCTAAAAAAATTTTGTCAACATGTTCTTCCCATATAATATATAATGTTGCTATATGTCCAATTGTTTTCGATAGCTTACTCGATTATCAAATCAAATCGGTACGTATTATAGTTAGCAAAATGGATTTGGATCCACCAGAATAGATATAGTTGAAATTATGATTTACGGAGTACATAAGATTTCTGTAACGCGTTTTCCTTGTAGTCTCTGCAATTTCATCATGTCATGATTATTATGAAAAATTCACAAAAAAAAAATCATTATATATGATTATCAAACACAGTGATACAGGTTAGTTGGCTCCTCAATATAAGCAAGCTTACGTATGATATATCAGGCAATAACAAGGATAATTAGGAATCGCGTTCAAGAATCAAGCTCTTACTCAGTCATAACTGTAGCTTGATGAGAGACTTTCGACGGTTGAACAGTAGTAGATTAGAATAGTTGTATATTATGTCTCTCTTCAACCATGATGATGGCGATCATTTTGTCGCATCTTGACTTCTCTGTGCTGTATTTTCTTTACGTACGTGCTCTAGAATATTTGACTCTTGACTATCAATCTATTGCATTATTGTTGATCGAGGAAATAAATGGTAGTTTAATTAATTAAGTCTTTTATCTGGTTCTCTGAAAAAAAGTGTCACTTTGCAGCAAATATGGACTTGCGAAACAGCGGGAGCTACATTATTTCACACTAAGTACACAGACATCAGATCGAGTAACGTGAATTGTGTTAGACTTTTTACTTCACTTGAAGTATCATGTGAGATGTGACATAGAACACGCTCGTTTTTATTGTAAAATCAGACGCTTGAACACCGTATGTAAGTGTGAATGTTCGTAGTGGCCGGTGTACGGGCGTACGGAAGTGCGGGGCTCTCCGGCCGAGTTCAATAACCGTAGTACCATTTACCACCTAGCTACGGGCATAACGGGCCGGGGAGCTTGCAAGTAGCATCCCCGATGGTGCGGTCCCACGTACCAAAAGAGAAGCTAATTGGAGTAACAATTTGAGGTTATGTATCCCTCTTTCGCAGGCGTATTTGTGAACAGAAGAATTATGCATGCTTAATTGTAGAGTAATGCCAGTTAAATTCAAAGAAGTACTCCTCCATAATCTTGTCATCCTCAATTATATATGTTGGACTTGGATAGGAGGTCGTGATGACCGATGATTTTGATTTTTATTTGGACAATTTGCCGCGCCTTGTAACTTCTCGAATTAAGGTCGGTGTGAATCGAACGTCAATTTTAAAGGTTAAAAGTGTGCTCTTTACTTTTTTTTTTGAGAACAAAAGAAAAGTGTGCTCTTTACTACTTGAACAACTCTCTCTTCTATGTGTAGGGGTTTGTTTTAATCGGTCATTGAATCTAGTACATTTACTACTGAATTACCGGAACTAGAAGTGAAATACATTGAGTTAAAAAACAGTTGCGAGTTTGTGACATTCACTGATTCCATCCTTTACATTAGCCATTAGCCCAAAAAACCATAAAAGAGCTTTGGTATACATAAGAAAATTTTGAACTAAATTGCTCTATATAAAGATCTCCAATTCTTTGATACACCCGGTGTACATGTACATCAGGTGTTTTTTTTTACAAAGTATTACAACATATATCACTAGTCACTACTCACTACTCACTAGTAAACTTTTCGATACCATTAGTCAGTACCTTTATTATTAGTAATAAATTTACCGGTGTATCAAAGACTTGCCGTATAAAGCGGATTGATTACATAGTAGTTTGAATTACAATTTTTATCTTAGATAACTAAACTAACTAGTGGATAATCGCGCGCGGGGCGCGCGATTTCCAAAAGAGTGACGATGGATGTAGACAATGATGTTTCAATGTGTGGGATCATTTTATATTGCTAGTAAGTGTAAATTTTGGGTTTTAATATTAGTATACATTATTATAAATGTGTAATATTCGAAGCTTTTGGTAGTAGAATGTTTTTTTCTTTTTGTGAAGATATGCAAGTGATCAAGCCTCTATTAGGTGTAACCTTTAAGCATTATTGGTCAATGTTGCTATCATTGTGGCAAAGCAAAGAGAGCATGCACTGATGTTGATGCCAAGTTGAATTGTATCCCTCTAGCGAAGCCAACACCTTAAAATTTTGTAATATTCAAACTTATTGTCATTGAGGGTTGATCAACAAAAGAACTAAAGTTTCATTCAGTTATGTTGTATTTTACTCAATGAATTTAAAAATGTTATGGGGTACACATAAATATTTGAAGACTACTTGATTGTTGCTTGTACAAAATGTGTTTTTGATTAATATAAATCTTGTGAAATGTACTTTGGTACATTCTTGGTAGTTAATAAATTTTGTGTATGCCCTTCATTCTCAAATATGAGGCGCACAATTTCCAAATGAGGGCCGGTGGATTAAAATAGTGAAACTTCAATTGGTAGAATACAATTTACATCGTTCCTTAGTATATTTTGGGGATTGTAATGTTAGTATCATGAAAATTGTTTAAGTTTTTGCTTATTGAATCACTCTCGAATCTTAGCGATTCGAGGTATGCCCTTCATCTTTCACAAACATTTCTAAAATTAAAGCTAGAATAACACTAACTTTCACAAACATTTGAGATTCAAAATGAAGAACAACATTTCTAAAACCTCATATGTCTACCTCCCCCCTTTCGCTTGATCAATTAAAGCATAATTCCAACTACACAAAAAAAAAAGATGAAGGAATGTTCCTAATAACAAATTAGAGTTGTCGACAAGAGAGATAACATTATGCCAAGACAAGATATGAAGTATAAAGTAATCACATATTCATATTATACCCATAAACGACCATACTTAATTGTAGGAATAAGGCTAATCAAGACCAATCTTCAATTGCATTTGCATCCTTATCATTAGATCAACAATGTCAGTCGAAATTGAAACAAAGAGCAACAAATTATGACAATTAGCAAGAATATCCCATAGTTCGCCCGAACCTACAAATCATGCAGCCTAAATCAAATCAACTTTCACCAATAGAATATCTACTCATTTCAATTATTTATGAAATAGCAATATAAGTTCACCCCACCGTACCCCCCACCCCCACCCCAAACCCCCCTCTTCCCCACTCCCCCGTCCCCCCTCCCTCAACTCCTGATTTTATCCATCCTTCCTACAACCACTTCAAAAAATGGAAAATCTAACATAGAGCCAATAAAAATTATGAGAATTACGAAAAATATCCCACAGTCCAAACTCTCCCTCACCACAAAGCTCCAACCCCAAAAAGACAATAAGTTATTTGATTACTAACACGATTATTGCAAAATAAATAAAGAATAACAAAACTTAAACATTTGTCAAAATTAATTAGCTAGATGTCTCCTTGTTAGATTCCCATACAGCCATCCCCCAACCATCTCCCTTTCACTAACATCACCCATAACCTCCCTTACCCACTTTCAAACAACCTCAATCCATATTTTAAGCTGAATAATAATATTAAATATGTTCGCCCCTCTCCCCACACGTACCCCGAACTCCCCCTCTCCCAACTCCTCATTCTACCCTTCCAACAAACAATTCAAAAAATGGATAATCTAACAAAGAACAATAAAAATTATGAGAATTAACAAAAATATCCACAGTTCAAACTCTCCCTCCCCATAAAGCCCCAAACCCAATAAGGTAATAAGTTATTAGATTGCTAACACGAGTATTGCAAAATCAAAAAATAAGAACAAAACTTAAAAATTTGTCAAAATTAGCTAGATGTCTTTTTGTTATATTCTTCTGTAGTCCTCGCCCATCAATCTCCCTTTCACTCCCTTAACCATAACCTCCCTAACCCGCTTTCAAACAACCTCAATCCATATTTCGTGGTGTGGCCCTTCACTGTCGAATCTTAGTGATTCGGGGTATGCCCTTCATCTCCGGCGGTAGGCTAGAAAAACACTAACATTCACTAAGATTTGAGATTCACAATAAAGAACTACTTTTTTAAAACCTCATATGTCTACCTCCCCCATTTCGGTTGATCAATTCTTAACATAATAGCAATAGATGATCGCCCCACCTCTAACAACCCTCCCCTTCCCAAATCCCTTCCCCCACCATGCCCTCTGCCCATCCTCATTATTGTACTCTTACTACTCCCCACATCCCCACTCGTAACAACTCATTGTCCGAGTTTGATTCGATAGACCGCTCGCTTGCACACCAGCACTGAGTTGTAAGGAGAAAAAGGTAAGGAGATTCACTTTAAACTACTACTCGTTCAATAATAGGTCGGCATTAACCAAGGTTCTCATGCATAACAATTGATAATAAAAAAATAAAGATCAGGTAAGCAACTATGAACAAGATACCCGATCTTATTCAGCACTTTTCTTTCACAAGATTCTAAATCATGTATAGGAACAAGATTCTACGGTATTCAACATGACATCTAGTGTTCCTTCAGAAAAAACATCTAGTGAACTTCTAGACACTGTAAAGTCTTAGTAAACAAATACGGTTTGTTCGAAATTCATGAATAACCGACACCGTGACTCAAGCTACTAAACATATGAGGGGATAACTTGGGCAGCATATCTTCTGTTTGATGCTGGCTCAAGCTCAACCAGTCCAGGTGCTTCCTTGTTCTATTCTGGCTCAAGCAGTCCAAGGGCTACCTTTTTCGTTCAGCAACCAGCTTGAATTCCATATATCCCATATATCTAAAAAAAGAACAAATAAACAAAAGTCAGTACTATGTCATTCTACCCACATATTTCAGCTGCTTTAAAAGCTTTATTACTTTATTATTTTTCTGAAGACTGCTCCCATTACCTGCCCAACATACATTATATGAAAAAAGAAAGAAAGAAAGATATAAGGTATTTGGGTCATCCCCCCTCATCATTTACTACAAAACCCATCCTTAGGTAAGCTTCAAAAGTTCATTTTATTTTCATCTTGCATCTTCTTTCTTAGGCTGTGATTTGTTTGTCGGTAGAGTTACAGGTTAGTTTTTCCCAGTTTTTTTTTGTCAGTTCAATTTAATGAGTTTTAATTTTTTTCATTTATAATTATAATTTTAACTGCATTAAGTGTTTATTAGATCAATTCAGTTTCCGTTAGAAAACTGAAGACGATATAGTGGAACATGTTTTACAGTAAGGAAATCGGGCGCGGCAGATTAGATGGCAAATTTGGGTGAGCAAAATTAAGATGAAGTTGTTCGAAATACATCGTGGTCTAGGGATTTGGATAGTATTTTGCTAGCTGATAGATTATGAGAATCCCTCGAGAGGAGGGCCTCCTAATTTCCTTTAATTCCTTACCTTTATATAAGAAAAAAAAAAAGATCTCTAGCTTTCTTCAAATTTGTTCGGTTCAGTTCAATTTCAGTTCAGATTTTTCGTTAGCCTTTCTATGATTTCCTTTCTTTTCTCCATCCTCCGCCTTGCACCAAAGTTATTAAGCTTCTCCTAATAATAAGACCATGAAATGCCTATGGCCGTCTCAAGGCACAAAATCTCCAACATCATATCGTATTCCATTTAGAATAGTCGATGGTGCATATTATTAAAAAGGAAAAATTGTTACACCACCCCTTTTATATATCCAACTTTGTGATAGCACCCCTTTTATATCACTTTTTGTTAAAACACCCCCAAAAACTTGAAAGTGTTGTTTAGACACCTCAAAATGTTTTTTTTTTTGTTTAAAACCCAAGGCGGACTTCCCATTTTACCCTTGTGTAATTTCACGCGCGATATTGTTTTATCCTTTCCATTTTACTTTACACTTTTATATTCCTCCTCCCCATCTATACTACATTACTACTCCATTCTTTTCCTATTCAATTTCTCTTGCATGCTACATATGACTCTAGTTCAACACCATTTAGAAAATTAAATTGGGTCCTCGATAGTTAAGTTGGATTAGTTTTTTCTTTTCTGTTTTTAGGGGGGATTATTACCTTATGACTTTAATTAGATGGAATTGTTTTAATCAATTACAAACATGTTTTACATTAGCTTAGATGATGATGAAATTCACTTTGAATGTCAAAAATAAAATAATGAATGTCATTGAACTGGGAGTATTGAGTGAATAAAATTTAAGGAAAATATATTTTGGAAGGATTTTATTTGCAATCGAGCTCAAACTTGTCTCTAAATGCATGTAATCACGTAGGGGTAAAACGGGAAGTGCAGCGTAAGTTTAGAGTGAAAATTCAATTTTGGGGTGTCTAAACAACACTTTCAAAGTTTTGGGGGTGCTTTAACAAAAAGTGTTATAAAAGGAGTGCCGTTACAAAGTTGGGTATATAAAAGGGGGGAAATATATCTACTTTTGGTTACCCGACATATAGCATAAAACCAAATTGGTACCCGTTTTTTTCAATATTCCAAAATAGTTACCTGACTAATTAAAGGTTGTACCATTTTGGGTACCACATTGGTTTAAGATACAGAAAATCGTGAAAATTGGGGCTATTTTGGTCATTTTATATCCAAGTTTGTATGTAGTGTACTTTAGCTCCCTAACTTAATAAAAGAACAGAAGTTTAATTGAAAAGAAAAAAATTCCCTACAATATCATCCCCTAAATGAAAGAACAAAAAACCTGTTTTTTGTTTTCTTTTTCATTATACTGTAGTCTTTTATATTGTTAAGGAGGAAATCTGCAGTTTAGACAAATTAAGATGCTAAAATGACCTAAATAGCCCCGATTTTCGTGTTTTTCAGTGACGAAAACCAGACAGGTAACCAAAATGATACAACCTTTATTTGGTTAGGTAACTATAATGAAGTATTGAAAAAAACAGATACTGATTTGATATTATGCTACATGTCGAGTAACCAAAATGGTATATTTCATAAAAGGGGTGTTAGTAAAAAATTTGCCTATTAAAAAACTCCAATTCTTAGGTACACTACACCGGGTGGTTTTTTTTATAAGGAATTACAGTGTATATATTAGTCACATTATTAATGTCAATAGTCGGTCCCTTATAATTAGTAATAAATTCACCCGATGTACGTGTACACCCCGTGTGCCAAAGACTTGTTGATTAAAAAAAGTTAGTGGTCGATTATGAATTTTTTCAAGCATATTTACTGATTAAAAAAATTTGAACAAGTACTGTTCTTATAAAAACTTGACCGAGAACTTCTACCTAATTTTTTCTTATACTCGTTCAAATTTACGTCAACTTTACAGGTAAATCTTGGTCCCTCCTAACACACATGACAGTCATCCAATTCCCATCCAATTGTACCATCTTTGCTTCAAGTCACGCCTTGGAAGAGAGCACTCCCCAATTTCATTCTGATCCAAGTCGTCTCCTGCACTTTCCTTCCAAGGTATTCGAAAATACCAATATTCGAAAATGAACTAAAAAAATAAAAATAGTGAGGCGCTGAATTGCAGCTAGGGTCAAAACTCAAAAGGATCTATCCATTGTAAAACTTGTGTAGAATAGGCTGCCACTTGTGTTTAAGGCATCAAAATATCCAAATATACATAACCAACTGTCGAAAAGAAGCATGGAAAAGTAAATTGTAACAACCGATGCAACAAGACAAGATGACTCAACAAATACAGTCATGAACTACAACAGCAGAAACCGATACCAAGCATCTATCCTCATTCATAACTGACATTCTGATTTCCTAATATATTGTTAACGGCCACTCTCAATCTCAAAGGATAATTTCAACTCAAAGTGACGCTAGTTGAGGGCCTGAGGCACAATTTAAGTTGCAGAACATCTCTACACAATAAGAGAGTGAGAGGTTGAGAGCCCTAACAGTTTAGAGTCAGATTTAAGTCAAAGAACATCTCTACACAATATGAAAGTGAGAGGTTAGACGCCCTAACAATTTAGAGTCAGATCAACCGAATTTGGGATAACTCTGATTCCTCATTCACTCATCTTATCGAACAAACTCCTAATGTCAAATTAGTATTGTTATGCTTTATCTACATCACCACCTTAACCAACTTTAACAAATGTGTATCCACACATGAGACACATCCAGCAACATTAATACTAAGCACTCGATAGCTTAAGGCCGGACAACACAACTTTACTCAGAATCAATTTCAGAGCTGTACTGCAATAGCGACTACATTTCATATTTTGCAGCTATATAAGAAACCCTAAACCATAACCACAAAGAGGTGTGTACTAAATTAAGCTGACACAGCTAATTGACTATGTAATGTCACATAGATATACCGAACACAGATTACTATTACAGAGCAAACATAGCATGCCAACTACATAATAACCTTTACAATTCGGGTGGGTTGACCATAAGCCAAATTTAAAGGGACAGTGTTACCTTTTCAGAGAAATCCAAGCCGAACCCCCCTGCATCAACAAACCAACAGAAGAACAACCATTATCAGTATAAATTGAACCAGGGACGTCAAATACCTTATTTAGAGCATCATAACCAAGCATGTTAAAAAGAGGGCATTCAACAATAATAAAGTGAACCATGGAGATAAGGGAGCAGGGAATATACAATCAAAGAGATAAGCCATAATTGTTAGAATAAAATTGAACTAATAAACTCTACACAATGAAACCCCAATAATAAGAGAACATAAAAGAGTAAAACATACGAGTATTTAACCCCTATCAAACAGAAAATGAGAACCTCACTTAGATTAACAGAACGAAGGAGCTCAAAAGAATTAGCAATTACAGCAAAGTAGAAGAAAGGAATTCGAATTTGTAATTTACATTTTAAATAAAGGAAGTGCCTTGAGACAAAGCAGAGGATAAATGTGTGCAATGGAGGTGTGAACATAGAAAGCTATATATAAGGAGGGCAGCTTCCCGCCCCACAAATCCCTCTCCAATTCCGAGTGTCCCATTGATCGATCTGCGTCCCAGCTGCACTGTTCGAAACCATGGCCTCTTCTAAGCTTCTGAGGAAATTATGCCCGGGTTTGAAGCCATCTAAATCACCTAGCCGCCCCACTGAAGCAGAGACGTTGTAGCAGGAATTTTTCTAATACAAAAATAAACCCAAGTGGAACATATAACCTCAAATGATCGACACGTTTGAGCTGAGCATTTATTACAGAACAACTAAGCAGACGATATGGGAGAAGAATAAGGAGAGGGGGGGTTAGCAGAAATTTTCTAATTCAAAAATAAACCGAAGTGGAACATATAACCTCAAATTATGACACGTTTGATCTGAGCATTTATTACAGAACAACTGTGCATATATTGATCTGATCAGCTTCTGAACTCAAACCCCTGAATTCTGAACCCAAAAGTCACTTTTTACGGGAGGGAGAATTGAGCGCGTGCTATACCATTTTCCCGGGCTTTAAAATTCCCTCTTTTTCAGCAGATCTATATATGCTCATAAAAGAACATTTGAAATAGGAAAAAATCTCAAATCAAATAAAAACCAAAAATATTAACAAAAAAAGCTGAATTTGCTCAATCCGTTGGAATTATTCCAACTGAAAAAATGATCAAGAAAAGGGTGAAAATCAAAGAATCAAAGCTAGCAAGGTATATAGGTTTTATCAAGTTGTGCTAGAAGAAAATACTATGGGATGAACCGGTAGTATCGATAATATTAATTTCTATTCATCGGAGCAACTTTTTACATAAAGATTCAATAAAAAAACTAAGGAAAGTAAACTAATCCATACAGCCTTCAATGCCTATGAACCACAACAGCGAATTCCGAAGACTGAACTAATCCATACAGCAGCAGTAACTACGTATGAACCACCACTGTGAAATTCCAAGGCAAGGAAACTGACGTCCTCAAAAGTGTCAAAGAGTTCCTGCTGCAGGTGCTAAAAGACCGCATAAATCAGAAACCACCCACACCAGTGACACCACCACTTTTAGTTCAAATCTTTGTAGAAGAAAAAAGGTGATTGAATGCACAATTTTATTTTTTAAAGGAATAATATTGAATTCTTAAACTGTTTCCCAAATTTTAATCTAGTGATTAGTCTTAACATCAGCCACTTTGGTTACTCCTCATGTTGAGCATAATGAAAAGCCAAAAGGCCAAGAGGTAGGTGCTAGAAGATTTACATTTTTAATTTTAATGGTAGCTTTTATAAGACCTTATCTCATAGCTATATTTCAGCAAAAGTCAAGAAGATAAATTGCACAGAAAAAATAATCATCATCATTGCACTGAAAAAATTATCATCATCATTGCACTGAAAAAATTATCATCATCATTGCACTGAAAATTTATGTGTATGTGTGATGTGACAGTGTGTACCATCATTATCAACAAACAAACATGCTACTAACAGGCAGTGAATGCAAATAGCAATAGCAATAGCAGTAGCAGAAAAACCTCCCTGGTTACCTTTGCATACAGCTCCATGTAAGGGCGAAATACATGATCTTCCACCAAAGCTCTGTCGGTAGGAAATTGCAATTGCCCCTCAGATTCTCCTTTCAACGGCTCCCTGGTGTAAGTAACCCGAATTCAAACACAACTTAAGCCATCCGAAATAGCAAATAAGAACTTGCTACTAAGAAGTATTATTACAAATAACTGAATAAGTCCGAGGGAAACAGTTCTCTTACACAAAATAAGAGTTTTCAAACACCAGAGGCTCCTTTGTCCAAGCTCCATCAAAGCCTGGTTCTATTCTTGTTGCCTAAAGAGATAGCTAGCACTGTGCATGAAATAGAAGAGAAGAAAAACACAAATTAGAATGGGGGAGAAACAGAGAGAGCCAGAGGCATAGAATGGAATGAGAGAAGAGAGAGAGTGCAACCGTTAATCTTAGTAATGGAAGAGAACAATTAAAGGAGAGGAGAGGAAATTGGGGGAGGGAAATCTGGAAATATAGAAAACGAGAGGGGAAGAGGAAATGGGGGAGGACAATCAGGAAGCTCAGCCAAAAATCGACTCGCACTTCGTACTTACTATTAAATTTTGGATCATCACCATGTCTTTGGACAAGGTAAGCGAACCTTACTTCCTAAACTCATTTTTGTTAATCTCAAAATCAAAACACAACAGGATATTGTTAAGCTCATAATACAAAATATAAAAGCTAAATGACTCTGGCTCCCTCGTATCGTCTCAACAACGAAGTTATCAAACACAAGTCAATGCTTGAATTGTTGAAAATTAATAACTACAAAAGCATGGAAAATAAAGGCAACGTTTATGTTCTTTTCCTCTTTTGTCCCTTATTTTAACAAAATTAACCCAAAATATTATTAACAAAACAGACAAAAAACATACCTGATCAATCTTCTCTTAAAATTCATAAATATCAACCAATGAAAATACGAAGCACCAAAATAACATATGAAGACCAATTTCCCTTTTTCGGGTCATCTCATTTACGTCAATTTTTTTCCCCTCTATTTTACTTAGTTTTCAAAAAGACTTTACTTTTTAATATAGTATGAAAAGTAGCATTAACAAACTTCCAGTGTTTTAACTTCAAACTTTTACAAAAAGTTTTTAACGCAACAACTCAATAAGTAAACAAATTGACCAAAGAAATTGCAAATACACAAATAAATTAAGATAGATCAACTAAATAAGGTAAAAGGAAAAGAATAAAACAAAAATATCTTTCATTGAGAAGCTTAGCACAAACTGATCCCCAAATCTCATAAATTTCTGATAACAAAGCTGATTTTTTTTTTAAAAAAGCCTTAATCCCGAAAATTTCATTTACAGAGAAATGAATTGATGATTATTGATGCAAAAAATGGTGCTTTACCAGGGAACAAATGGAATAACAAAAACAAAAAAGAGATCGTATAAACACCTATTTAACTAATTACAAGAACAATCATTAACCTTTTGAGCAACAACCTGCAAACAGAAAAACCTTGAAAGGAGGTCATTCATTTGACCAAAAAGACCAAATTATTATTAGAGAAAACAGCCGTGATAAGCAATATAGTACTAATAATCATCAAAGTGATCATCAAAACCCTCAAATTTAACATCAAAATCTCAAACAAAGTTGCAATAAACAATTCATCAACATATATTGAAATCCAACCAACCAAAGCCACTGTTTGATAATAAAGAACAAGACTTTGACAACATATTTGCAAATTCCAAAATCATCATTTGCTAACTTCATGAAGAGACATAATCAGAGTTATGAGAACCATTAGCCATGGCAAGAGAAGGGAAAAAAAAAATACAAATACCTTGAATGGAAAAACGGAAAAAGGAAGAATACAATACCTTGAAGGGAAAAACGGAAGAAGCTCAGGGTTGTTGCTGCTGTTGTAGGTTGGCCTGGGCTGCACAAAGAAAAGAAACAAATTAGAAAGGAGAGGGGGAGAGAGAGAGAGAGAGCACTCAACAAACAGAAAATGAAATGAGATGTGTTTTTTTGAGAATGTGAGAGAGAGAAGCTGTACCTGGGAGATGACTGGAAAGGAGAGGAGGAGAGGAAATTGGGGATGGAAATAGGGAAAAGAAACTGAAAATGAGGCTATCCAAAATAATAATGGAAGGGATTGGGAGTAGAGTGAGTGGAGGGCAGGAAATTAGGGGAAAGGGGAGAAAGCCGAGAGAGAGTGTGAGAGGACGGATAATCAGGGAGGCAGTATGGGAGGGGAAAGGGAAGGCTGTGTTTTCCTTCCCACGTGAAAGGGGGGGGTGGAGTCAATCAGTCAACTGGACCCTAATGGAAAGGGAAAAAAAAAACGGAAAAGCCCAGCAAAGCCAATACGACGTCGTTCCTTTTTTATGTGATGTGGGAGAATACTATTCATTGCTCAAAAACACTATTGCAATGGGATGGACACTATTCATGAGTTGCCTTAGGAAATTTTGAGAGGTACTCCCTCTTTTTAAGGTTTTAAAGAAACAAGATAGTGAAGTAAAACATGAAAGATGAATAGAGTCTTACTCAAATTGTTCATTGGGTTTTCCCAATCTCAAAAATCAAAAAAGGGAAATTTATATATTGGGCCAAACAATTAGGAATGATGGATCAGGCCCACACACAAAGGCGGTAAGTAAACTATTTATCGACCCACCTTTCAAAATCACTTTCCCAATCTCACTTCACATAACAATCTCCGGTGACATACAAAAAAAATTAGGGCTTGCTCTTCCAAAAACCCCCAAATCACAACACCAAACATTCTAGAAGGTTCCCGAAAAATGGAAGGAAAGTACGGGTTGATAATCCGGGCACCGAAATCAAACCAAAAGAAGCAACCAACCCGGTTACCCGTCCCCAAACCCAGTATATTTAATAACGACGATGAGGATGATGACGTGGAGGCTGATATTTCCCGGCAAGCTGTTAAGAATAAGTCCCTTGAAGAGGTCCGTTCTCTCTTTTTATTCTTTTTTCTTTTTTGTCGTGGAAGTGAGTTAATTAATTAATTGATTTTAATTTTTTTTTGGTAGGTTGAGGAGCAGCATAAGAAAGCACTGGAAGAGGACCCTACTGTGTTTGACTATGATGGGGTTTATGAGGATATGAAGTCTAAGATTGTTCAACCTAAAGCTCAGGACCGTCAAAAGCGTGAGGTTTGTTTTTAATTCTAATTGTTTTTAAATTTTAATTTGTGGTTGTGTTGTGTTTTTTTTTTTATGTTTTGGTTTGGAGGAAATGTCAAATGTGCGTTTCTTTTTCTGAGTGTTTTAATTAGTTAAGTTTGTTTATAGTAGTCCCGTCCCAGCTTAGTTGTCACGTTTTTTGGAATTACCCGTTGCCTAGACCTTAATGGAATTGGGAAATTGGGATTTTTTTTACTTAGATATGACTTGGCACTGTATATGAAGTGAATGATGAGTTATGATTAAAGTAAACTAGGAGAGGTGTACTTAGGATGGATTTCTAGCTTGGGGCCTCAACTCCCCTTGCTTGAATTGACGCTAATCATTTAAGGGGTAATAGGAATTGATTGCAGAAGGATGAAGGTGGAGATTGTCATTGAGGTTTGAAATTATGGGAAAGAAGGGGAGAAGAGAGAGTAATCAGTCGCCCCTAAATGGGGTAATACATTCACGCCATCTCAATTGGAGAAATTATTCCTCCCATTTGAGAGTAGCAATTTCCCGTTTCTTCCTGGTTTCTTCTTCAACCACCACTTCCTCCACCTATTCCCTTCTTGAAATTCATTGTATTACTCCCGAACCAGGCATGGCCTTAATATGAAAATAATAATATTTTGGGCCTTTCGGCACATTAAATTTAGAAGGTATATGTAAACTGGGACGGATATGGGTGATACATGATTAGATCATAAAAGTGATAGAATAAGCTGTTAGGATTTACAAATTCTTTCTTGGGCCAGTTATTGGTTTAATTATTAATATAGTTTAGTCAGCTGGCTGATAGTGAAGAGAACAAACAGAGTGGTTTTAGAAAATTAATTATTTGGGAGGAAACTCGAATCTGTAATCTTGTCGATAGCATTTTGTCTAGTACTAGTTTTTTCATTAGTATGAAAGTATGGTATTGGATCTTTGTGGGGAAGTAGACAACAGTTTTGAAGTAGGGAGTATAATTTAGAAGTTCAGAACTCAAACTTCTGAAGATTTTCGTCAAAAAGAAAAACTCGGGACAAAGCATATTGAAGCCTGATGTGAAAATACAAGTTTGTGCTCAACTGAAGTTAGCGAGTGTAGTTGAATTTTGTAGTTTGAGGTTCTATGGTTTCATTTATTCTCTTTTTGCCGAATTTGCTTTGTAAGACTAGAATCTAAACAGTATCTGGCAGTTGTGATGGAGCTTGCATGTCTGATGCTCAAGACATCTGGGTGGGTTCGTGAGCCAGCTTGAGATTCAGCTGGGCCTGAGTTGTTTGTGACATCAGGGAGTTTGCAAGTTAGTATTGGTTGCCCTACCTTATCTTTCTGTACCCCAAATATGACTTCCCATGCGTGCCTTTTGCTATTCAATTGTGTCAAATAGTTTGTCTGCACTCTTTGGTACTTTGAGCATTACAATTGAAAGTTTCAGCAAATCTGAATATTTTATTTGAGATTTTGGTATTTGGATCACATGTAGAAAGTAGAAACATCTTGAGAACTAGAATGAGTGAAATATTGACTGCCTAAAGGACTTGCTAACCATTTTGTGTGCATACGAGAACTATTACAAAATAAGGCCAAGTGGATTGACCTACACCACGTATCAACAATTCTGTAATCCTGTCGATAGCATTTTGTGTAGTACTAGTTCTTTCATTATAATGAAAGAATGGTTATTGGATCTTCGTGGGGAGGTAGATAACATTTGGGAAGAAGGGAGTATAATTTAGAAGTTCAGAACTCAAACTTCTGAAAATTTTCAAAAAAAATAAAAAACTGGGAAGGATCTTCGTGGGGAAGTAGACAACAGTTGTGAAGAAGGGAGTATAATTTAGTAGTTCAGAACTCAAACTTCCGAAAATTTCCATCAAAAAAAAAGTCTGGGACAAAACATACACAGTTTAAGATTTGAAGGACATCCTTACTAGGCTATTGCAAAGCCTGATGTGAAATACAAGTTTGTACTCAACTGAAGTGAAGCGAGTGTAGTTGAACATTGTAGTTTGAGTTTCTATGGTTTCACTTATTCTCTTGCCGAATTTGCTTTGATATGAGACTACAATCTAAACAGATTCTGTCAGTTTTGATGGAGCTTGCATGTCTGATGCTCAAGATATCTGGGTGGGTTTGGGAGCCAGCTTGAGATTCAACTGAGCCTGAGTTGTATGTGATATCAGGGAATATGCAAGTTACTAGTGGTTGCCGTAGCTTATCTCTGTATCCCAAAATTACTTCCTGCTTGCCTTTTGCTAGTACAAGTGGTTGCAATTGTGTTGAATAGTTTGTCTGCACTTTCTACTTGGAGCATTACAGTTGGAATTTGGAAGTTTCAGCCACTCTGAATATATTTGAAATTTTGGTAATTGGATCACAATAGAAAGTAGAAACATCATGAGAACTGGATAAAGTGGAATCTTCACAGCCTAAAGGACTTGCTAACCATTTTCTGTGCATAGGAGCACAATTGCAAACATGGCCAAGTGGATTGACCTCCTACACCACGTATCAACAGTTCATTAATTTTTTTTTTTGTTTTGGAAATAACTCCATTGTGAACAGAGTAATACTCTTGCACTACCAGCATACAAACTCTTTGCCATTGGAAGTTATAGACCAATTCCGACTTTGATTGTGTACCCCCAAGTCTTAGTAGAAGGGGCTTTGTGGGGATGATTTAAAAGTTTGGCAACATTATAGCCTTATAGAACAAACGAGTAGTAGATGTTGGTTATACCTGCTACTTTACGTTTCTTATGATGCACATTTATCACTCTCTTGTTTGCAGTGCTTATATGTTCATTGATTAACACAGATCATGGTTGTGTCGTTTGAAAGACTTTACGTATGAAGACTTTATATCTACTTGCTCTCAGCTGTGCTTCATTCTTTCATTTATATCATGTGCATCATTTGTCAACTGTTTTTAAATTTGTACCATGTAAATGACTACTTGCATGAACATTTAACCTTGCGTGTATCGTTAATACTTAATAGTGATTCTGCCTTCTGCTGGTTGCTGATGTGTGGATTTTGAAATTTCAGGTAAAATACATTCAGGGGCTTATGGAACATAAAAAGCAACGAGATCAAGAGCATGAAATTATTTATGAGAAGAAGCTCGCGAAAGAAAGAAGCAAGGAGGAAGACCAGTTTGCAGATAAAGAAAAGTTTATCACCGGTGCTTACAAAAAGAAACTTGCAGAGCAGAAAAAATGGATGGAAGAACAACGCATACGAGAGCTACGAGAACAGAAGGAGGATGTAAGTTGAATACTTTTCAGCTCAGTGGTGCTTATGCCTTTGCTTTCCTTTTTTTTTCTTCTGAAAAATGGTCTTTGCTTCTTTTTTTTTTTTGTCAAAGTTGTTACTTGCAAGTAAATTATGCCTGAGGTGCTTTTTCTAGGCTACCAGTAGTATGTGTTATTTGTAGACTGAGAATTTGAAGGTGACATGTTCATTTTGTTTTAAAACTTTGCAGGTGACAAAGAAGAGTGATATTAGTGATTTCTACTTCAACCTCCAAAAAAATGTTGCGTATGGAGCTGATGGGAAGTCTGTGTTGAAGCCATCAGAAGGTCGTGGAAAGGAACCTGCTGCTACGAGAGAAGACTCGGAGAACCCAAGGAGGCAGGAAGGAGAACCAATTGCTGCAAAAGAACGTGGAAAGGAACCAGCTGCTACCAGAGAAGGCTCGGAGAACCCAAGGAGACAGGAAGGAGAACCAATTGCTGGGAAAGGACATTTTAAGATCCCTGAGAGGCCAATTCTTGGCCCACAAAGGAGAGATCAACCTTCCAGCAGCTCGCCTGGGCCTTCATCTTCAGGATCAGAAGATGAACATGAACGCAAACGGAAACCTGCCCCTGTTCCGGAAAGAAGAAGCGCTGAGCCAGATGCTGCTGCTGCGGCACCCCATCCTCACGTTTCTGGGATAGTGAACCCACCACCTGCAGAAGAAAAGCAACCTGACAATCAACCCCCTCGCGACCACCACAAGAAAAGTGAGGATGCTATTGCAGCTGCTAGGGAACGATATCTGGCCCGGAAAAGAGCAAAGGTGGAATAGGACGAGAGCTTGTCCATGCTTTGTGCGGATTGTGCCTATAAGTCTGTGTTCACCCTGTTGTATTTTTAAAATCTGTCCTTTGTACACTTACGTTCGGGAGGGAAAGAAAAGGTCAATTAAGTGGGCTTTTAGGCCCAACAATGAAAGATGATGGAAGCCAGGCCCAAGAGTAGATTAAATGCAAACTGCCAAATACCCTAGAATGGCGCCGAATGGAGAGTGGTCGTTTGAGTTGAGATGGCAAGTGGCGCGGCATATTGTAAGCACATGGTTTGATTACGCGCCTAATTCACGTGCCTTTTTCTTTTCTTTTTTCTTTTTCTTTTTCTATATTCTCATTCTCCCATCTATTTTTATTATTTTCTGCTTTTCCTCTCTTACCAAAAGGCGCGCATTTCTTGTTACTTTTCCGTTTTTCAAATAATTAAAAAAGATTTAATTCATTTTCTTTCCTTTCTAGTCATTTTTTCTGTTTTGACTGTTTCCATTCATTTGGGCAGCCTCGACATAAATAAAATTCTTTGATAAACCACTTTCAATATTTGATTGTTCAACATCCATTTATACCTCTCATATCAACATGTCTTTAATGTTACCGGGTGTAAACTTATACCGGGTGCTATATTAAAACCGTAAAGTGCATGATATTATCAAGAGAACAACTCATTGTTTCGATTCTAATTAGTTTTTTTAGTGGTAATCAATATATTAGTCAATGAAATGAATCGAATCCTCGATGGAAGAATCAAATACAGGAAGAAGGAGCACGTTTATAGATTGAGATTGCAATCCCAACCGCCAAAATAAACCCACTGATCCATCTCATCCCATTATATTCGTCACAT